>CAKAOJ020000006.1:4142500-4200000 GCA_916701645.2 Sebastolobus alascanus
CTTGTGAGAAGTGGCGCTAAAGACACCCTGCTGTTGATGATATAAAGAGATCTGTTTTGTAGTTATTAAAGCTGAAGTAGGCAAGATTGGAGCAAATATCATTAAAAAAAGTTATTTTTATAAAACGGTCGCTATATCGTGACAGTAGTACATGAAACAGGAAACAGGTAACCTGAAAAAAAATCATGTTCCTCTGTGTCCTCCGGTGCTCCTAACGGCATGTGAAACGTACCCAAGGAAAACAACCAGTCAGAGCTGATGTGAGGACCGCTGTCCAGCTGCCGTCTATGAGAGCCGACTGTCAATCACTCGCGAACTCCGACCAAACGGTCAAACTAGGCCGCGCTGATCAAATATGAATCACTATTCTGTTACTGTAATTCCTATTTCTCGCCCAAAATGTTTTCAAGATGATTATTTCAGAATCATCTTGTAGTGTACTGTTTAGCTGTAAAATGAGAAAGTTTGTGCCGCCGCCGCCATTGTAAAATCTGGTAAAGGAACCGCCGCCATTGTAAAATCTGGTAAAGGAACGCCGAGTTCCGCTCACATGACCGGAGCACAGCCAATAGGAAAGCTCTCTCTCTCTGAAATGACCTGTGATTGGTCAAAGTCTCCCGTTTCAGGCTAGATATTCTAAAGCCTGAAATCAGAGCCATGAAGAGGAGCAGAAGTCTAGTTATCTCTCAGAACACTTGAATTACAATATGCTGAAAGATTATTATGGAATTTTTTGCCCAATGATGCCAAAAATATACTGCCTACTGCCACTTTAACGACCAACGTCCATTACGATGCATTACTGTACCGGAGAGCTCAAAAGTGGGAGCTTTACAAGGAGCACGTGAAGGCAGCATCGCTCTTATCCAGTCGAGCACGCGGCCATTCACAGTTTACGGTCCCTCCGGTGACTCGGTATGACTCGCCGGTGCGCGTCTCCCTCGCCGTTTAGACGCATCTAAAGCTTTGGGTCGAAGCGGTGGATTCTACCTGCGAGTTAAACCCGGGTCGAGTGTGTGAAACGATGCTGATGAAGTGTGAAAGTAATGAGCGAGGATGCTGAAGCTGCCGGAAAGCCCGCTTTGTTCGGAGGAGCGAGAGGCTTTTGTGCCGCTGTCATCCCGCAGCTCATCCCCTGCTGCTTTGTCTTCACTCTGCCCGCAGATACCGACCGGTAGGTGCATGTCCGCTCTCACAGCACCGTCACGGTGCTTTGTCTTCACTCTGCCCGCTGTTACCGACCGGTAGGTGCATGTCCGCTCTCACAGCACCGTCACCGTGTTACATGTTCACAGCTAGTAGCGCTTGGTGTGATTTACTGTAATTCTAATAGTGACCTAGAAAGAGAATCAGTGCCTGTATTATCCTTGATGGGACTCGTCTGACTCTGGTAGGCTGCTCATTAGAGAGCAGGCTAAATAGTGATGTTATGATATTTATATTCCATGATGAGAGAAATTCCCACAATAGTCCCTAAATATATAAAAAGTAAGGATGCTCTTCATATTGTTGTTATGAGGGGGTACTTCCCTGTTATTATCCAATATTCAGCATCCTTTTAATGGATTTGCACCCAGACTGCTGCACTGAGCAGCTTCTCTGCCCTTGGCCGTCAGTGTGTCGGTGTCAGCAGCCCCTAAATAATAGATGGGACCCTCACCCCTCGGGGCTCTCACCTCATGCTTTTAATAGACTGCCAGCACGCCTTGCATCTGTATCTGAGTTATTGTGTCGTAGATGTGTCGGTGAACTTGACTTGTATTTAACACCTTGAACGTGCACCCAGAGCTTTTGTAAGCGCCGTAGGCCATTGACCTATTCAGCAAAAGAAAAAGGAAATTGTGATATCAGGGGGCGATGCCCAGTAACAGGAAATTTGACAAGTGAAAGATTAGCCCCCCTCTAGTTCTCTCTGGCTGTGTGAAATCTTGGCTGCTGTAGATTTGCATTGCCATGTGAAAGATGAGAGGAGCTGCCTGCCCTGAGTGAAATATTGCCTCCTCAGTTCCTTTGTTCCCTCCAGCCTGCTGCTCTGGCCGCTGGCTGCCTGCCTGTTTGGCTGGAAGACCCGCTTTTGTTTTTATTATCCCATTTCTGCCAAGCATTAAAATCCCATTGGAGATGAAACATGCATTTATGCTCTAGTCAGGCACAAGTGTAAATACACCCATACTACAACCAGTCATATCTTAGATAGATCACTTAATTGTGGCAGTTTGAAATGGAGACCTATAATGTTTGGCAGTATTCTCTTCAGTATAATGTAATATAACCATGGTATAATGAATAATAGGCCTGGTGACTGTTCTGTTCCTTTCTATGAAAAACCTTTTATCAGTGATAGGTAGAAATGTGTTCTATAGGCTGAGGGAAGATGTCCTCTGTGTGTCAGATAGCTCACCTGAACACACTGTGTGTGTGTGTGTGTGTGTGTGTGTGTGTGTGTGTGTGTGTGTGTGTGTGTGTGTGTGTGTGTGTGTGTACGCGCACATGTGCGTCTTTGTGTGCTTATTTCCTCAGCTGCTATGGTGACCCTTGTCTTCAAGGACATTGCCATTCTGCCGCTATGCTGTGAAGCTGACATGTTATAAACAGAGCTGGGTTTACTGGTTTACTCCTTGATTTCTAAAATGTTACCCTTTTGAGTAGAGTTCAAAATTCAAAAGTTAACTAGCACCATATGCATTGATTTAATTTAACATTTTTATTTTTGACATCATTAAATCCTTTCTAAATGTGTTTTTACATCCTTTGAGTCCATATAGGGTTTGTTTTAATGTGTTGTGCACAAGATTTAGAGTTAAGATGCGTTCAGATGATAAGGAATTTGCTCTTTGCTCACTGCGATGTAGGGCGCAGAGCACCGTGCAGACACTTACCGAGGCAAAGCGCGGTGCAGGTATACGTCACCGAAAAGTGGCTACATCACATACAGCTATCTCATTGGTTAAAGCTGCAGTGGGTAGAAATGGAGTCAATATTATTAAAAAAAGTAATTTTTATGAAACGGTCACCATATCCTGGCAGTAGTACATGAGACAGGTAATCTGAAAATAATCATGTGCCTCTGTGTCCTCCGGTGTCACAGACCGGAGGACAACAACCAATCGGAGCTGATCTGGAGTCTGCCGTCCAGTTACCGTCTATGAGAGCCACGAGTCAATCACTCACGAACTCCGATCAAACGGTCAAACTAGGCAGCGCTGATCAAATATTAATCAATATTCTGTTACTGTAATGTCAAACATCTTGTAGTGTACTGTTCAGCTGTAAAATGAGAGAGTTTGTGACCCGGCAGCCGTGTTGAGATCAGTTGAGGAAATACAAAGCACCGACCAACAGCCGGAGCACAGCCAATAAGAACGCTCAATAGGAACGCTCTCTCTCTGAAATGACCTGTGATTGGTCAAAGTCTCCCGTCACAGGCTAGATTTTTTAAAGCCTGAAAACAGAGCCATGAGGAGGAGCAGAAGTCTAGTTTTCTCTCAGAACACTTGAATTACAATATGCTGAAAGATTATTATGGAATTTTTGCCCAATGATGCCAAAAAAATGTTGCCTACTGAAGCTTTAAGGTCAGCGGCAACCGAGGTCAAAGTTGAAATAATTTGAACTTTGAGCAGTGCGCCACGCCAAGGGTAGCGCTTCCACCTAGTTGGGCACCACCGTCTCCCCATAGAAAACAATGGCACAGCCAGCACAGAGCAGTTTTACTGCTGATCATGTGTGATCACATGAGACTGATGGGGCGCCATCAAACAATCATCTTGTGTCAGTTCATTGGTCTTGCTACTTCTTGGTCTGCTTCGTCTGGGATCCAGTTAGCCTCTCGATCAGCCAGCTTTATGTATTAGTGGCTTGTTTCTGTGTCTGCTCATGTGCTGTGCAGAGTAGAAGTCTGCTCTTTTTACGTCACTAACCCCATTTTTGTAAACTAATAAAAAAAAAGCCTCTCTCTTTCTGTCCCTCCGCCCCGCCTTGCTCCCATGTTCCATCTCTCTGACTCCATATACCTACAGTAGATGGTCATCATCATATTTCATAGCAGCTCCTCTCCTCTCAAGAGAGCCAGGCTCTCTTCATTACTGAGACCTGAATGTGTTTCTGGCTAACAAGCTCAACACTATTGATCAGATAGCCAGCTACGCTGTCGCTGAGGAAGTGAAATGGATACATTCATCAACCCAACTACAGAAATGTAATTTATCATAATACAACTGAATAATAATATAATTAGAAAAGGTTTGGTACCATTCTTCCCCTCTCTTATGTCAATACCCAAACCTTTAGTATCTGGTGATCCATGTTTTTACTCTTAAACAAGCAATATGTGTAAGGCAGTCCTGTCATATGATACATGATGCGACTACTTGTTTTTTTAGCATGTCACCTGAGGTGTGACCATCTGCATTTACTTAATATTTCAGGCCAATAGCCAGTCAAGTATTACTGGCCAGCATTAAACCAATGCTTCCAGTATTAGTAGTTAAAATGCTACCTCACACAAGCACTTCTAATGCCCTCATTTCCCCTTCATCCCTTCTCCCAGGTTAAGGCTCTTCATATATTCACTATTTAGTTTCCATATTTCAAATTGTCCATTTGCAGCTGCATTATATGCCTCTAAAATCATTGATCTCCCTACTACCAACCTCCCAGCCCTCACTGACACCGCCATCACATGACCCCAGCCCCCCCCCCCTGAACTGCTTCGCTCTGCTCCCATCCGGCCGCAGATACAGATCTCTGATCTGTAAAATAAAGCACGCCACAGGATGAGCTGCGTGCCCTCTGCCATCACTGCCCTCAACAAACTGTAGCAACAACACTCTATGGACTCATGTTGTGACTGTTTTGGTGATTGATGTTAATTAATTGTTCTTCTGTGTGTACAGGCTGTGGAAACTAATCTCTAACGGAGGACAATAAATAATCTATCTATCTATCTATCTGGCTGTCAAACTCATCAGCATTACATACTGCGCTTTTGAGCCTGTGCATTATTAAAGTACATTACAAAATGGAAAAAGACCATTTAAGGCAAGATTTTATTATGTTTATGAAAAAAAAAAAACTGAAAACAAAAATGTCAAGAGTCATACCATCACATAACATCAGTGTTTGAATGGTTTGCATGTATGTGCCTTGCTCCTGTGCATTATGCTTGCACGAGAGTGTGTGTTTCAGTCCTTTCTGAAACGGAGGGCAGATATGTAAGCGCTCTCTCTCTGGGTTGCTTGTCTGTCTCTGGAAAAACACTGAATTACAGCGAACCTCTCCAGGAAGCATCACTTGCTCCAAGGCAAGGTGGAGTGGTTGTTACCTGTCAGTCAAAAATCTCTGAAAAACCAGCCTGTGGAGCAAGTAAACAGTTGAGGCCATTTCAGTTTGTTGTCCTGTACCTAAGTGAGTCCCGCTTACTCTAGATTGTTTCACATGGATACACACTCTAATGGATGCTGGGGCTCTGGTGTGTGTACGTAGCTGCAGGCTGAGGTTGTTGGTTTGGTGTCGGCCCTGTTTCTGCAGCACTCTGCTCCTGTAAGGGTTCACTCGAGTTGACTGCAGACTTTTTACAGGCTCCCCTCTCGTTCCACAGCTCAGCACTCTAAAAGCAAACCCTTTACCCTGTGCAGTTTCTGCACAACTCTGTCTGTGTGTGACTGTAAACTGCATTTCATTGTGCAGTCTTTTATTGTATAATGGCAATAATAGGTCATTGAATCCTTGAATGAGATGCAAATCGTGCATCCAGTGCTTTGGTTTCTGTATGATTTGGAGTGTCATCCCCTTTTACAACTGTGTCAAAATAGTCATAAATGAATGACACTGGTAGTCATGTACCTCTGGGCCATCTTGCGGCACCAAATCTCTTTGGTGTAGTCCAGTTTGAACCAAGTATTTGCCACAATATTCAGCAAAAAGTTGTGCAGTCTAACTTTAAGTTCAGAAGCTGTTCATCTGAAATGAAAGACATGCTCATAACTTTGATTTCCTCTGTGGGCTCTCATTTCTCCATCAGTGACCGGCAGTGTGGTTTGTCAGTATTGGACTGCGACCACCAGCAGCAGAAGCAGCAGCAGCAGGTCACCACCATGAGTCTGTACGGAGCCGGGGCCAGTGGCGGGGCCAGTGGCGGGGCCAGCGGCGGGGCCAGCGGCGGGGCCAGCGGCGGTGCCAGTGGCGGGGCTAGCGGCGGTGCTAGCGGCGGTGCTAGCGGCGGGGCCAGCGGCGGTGCAAGCGGCGGGGCCAGTGGCGGGGCGAGAGAAAGAGGAGGAGCAGAACATTACCGGGACCAACAGCGACGTTCCAGCGACCGCTCACGTGACTCCTCCCATGAAAGAGGAGAGAGCCAGCTGACTCCCTGCATCAGGAATGTCACTTCTCCCACTCGCCAGCATGGTGAGGAGGAAAGAAAGAAGAAAGGATTATTGGTCCTGATAACACAGCCCAAAAGGGCCCAAAAAGACATGTCTTGGCCAGCCATTGTTTTGTCCCAATCTCTTAACAACAGGTATGTATGTGTTTGACTGAAAGCTTGCTTCACTGGTGTTCATGTGTTGTCCCCTCTCCCACAGACCGCGAACGCGGCGACGGAGGCTCGTCCTCCAGATCCTCCAGTCCACGTCCTCCCAGGGTTTCTATTCCCTACTCCCACATTGGAGGGGCCCTGATCGGGGGACACATGCCTCTGCCCCTGGGTCCTCCTGGAGCAGACCACTCAAAGACACTGGGCTCCGGGCCGTGTGATATGATCTACGTGTATGACCTCTGCAGTAAAGAGGGGCATCGCAGTGGACTGAGGATGGGAGAAAGAGTCACGCTCATTGTGGATAATACAAGATTTGTGGTGGATCCTGCCATCTTCACAGCTCAACCAAACACCATGCTGGGCAGGTACGACTGACAGATAGATTTAATGTAGCTAAAGAAGTTATACAATAACTTAAAGGTGAAATGATCATGGGATGCATAAATCTACTTGCAGCCTAAAATTCTCCGTTCACCTTCCACTCCCGTCTACCAAGTGCCAATCCCAGAAACTAAAAGCTTTAACTGCAGTGGTGCTGAAAGAACAGCGCCCTCCTCCTCTTTCATTCCTTGTTCTCCTTTCATGTCCCAAAGCATTCCAGTTGACTTGTTACATTTGAGCTGGTCGCTCCCACTGTAAAATGCAGTTCTGAGGCTGCCACTTCTCTCAACAATGGTCAAGTCGAGAGCTCCTGTGACGGTTTTGTCACACCAAGGTGTCTCAACACACCTTACAATAAAACCACAGATGGTGTTTGCATGTGGTATATAAATGTGTCAATGTTAGTTAGTAACAATTTGCTGATGCTTAAAATTTCACATAGCACCTTTCTATGATGGCTAAACCATAAATCAGTTGTGATTTTATTTAGATTAGTAGGAAGTATTGAAGCCACAACTTCAACGCCTTCAACATCTTTAATGTGCTGTTCAGCAGCTATACCAATAGATGGTCACTGGTCTGCTCTGATGTCCTTTGAATTTGTTCTGGTACTCAATTTGTTCTATTACCTGTGATCACAAGTTTATTTCTGATTTGTTGTTTGTTTTCAGGATGTTTGGTTCTGGGCGGGACAACAACTTTACACGACCCAATGAAAAAGGGGAGTTTGAGGTGGCCGATGGTATCAGCTCCACTGTCTTCAGAGCCATTCTGGTGAGAATGCTGAGTTTAGTTCTTCATCTGTGGCCGACAGCTCCATACACTCTGTCACTGTTTGTCATTTTCTCTCTTCTCCCTCCTCTCTCTTGTTCCTAGTTGAGTACAGAACCCTCCTGAAACATAGACTGCATCTCTCAGTATTCTTCCACCCATCTCCCTCCATTCTTCCATTTGTATGACATACAAGATATATCTCTGTAGCCACGTTTACGTGGAGCCTAATATTCTGATTATACTCAGTTTAAAAGCCCAGAACTAACAGAATAAAATGCTCCATATAGACACCTCAATCAGCATGTGTTCTTTCTGTGCATGCCCTCCGTCTTGATGCGAAGGCGCGGTGACTGAGTTTCTCAGTTTCTTTTTTACTGAGCTTTTGCGAATGCAAAATTGATTAGGGACAAGGCGGTAGGTAGTTTGGACAGCTACTCTGTACAAAACAATTGCAACATGCATAATACAAGGAATGGGAGCTCTGACGATGACTTCATCTGGAGCCGCTGTGAAACAGACTCGGGAGCAAATAAATATTAAATATAAAAGCATAGGCTAATTGAAAGCGGTAGGTAGACTATTTTAATATCTTATACTCACCCACAGCATAGGCCCACATAACAGTACCCGCAGCAAAGTAACGCAGGATAATGCATACAGTCTGAGGGACTGTAAGCACACTACTCCGAAATGTCGCACTGGCAACATCCGGCTCAAGAAGCTGACACAGATAAGTGAATATATGATAAGAGAATATGTCTATATAGGCCTATAGATATATATTCTCGTCAGAGGGACTGACTTATCTGTGTAGTTATAATATTATATTATATATTAGGGCTGTACTGAATAGTTGAAATAGTCACACACATGCACAGAGAGAGCAACGCACAACGCTCAGTCCGTCTCTGTAATTGTTTCAGTCCAAAAGTCAACGTTTATTGAAAAAAGATAGATTTAATCATTTCCAAAATTCACAACATGTTTTAATCTAACGAAATATTCTGCTTCAGTACATATTTGTTGGCGTTTAGCCTTTCAAAAACAACATTTTCACTGCCGTCAAAAATTGGTTTGCTCTCCGGCGTGCAGCACACAAATGGAGGCATGCATCTGTATTAACGGGGCGGTCTAGCAGCAATCTAACCGCACCATAAATTACAATTCTATAAGCACAAAGGCCTCATTCGCAAACAGTGTGTACGCACAAATGTGTGCTTAAACTGTGCGTGCGAATGTTTTACGCACAAATCCGGGCCATGTGTAGTTACGTACACACAAATGATGAAGGCCCGACCGGCTGTCTTAATGCAAACACACACCTTTTAACTAAATGCATCTCATATAAGAACCACATTCATTAAAAAGAGCTTTAATAGACAACAATATTTAAAACCGTTATTTTACTAATGCATTGGACAAATGTATTAAAGAACTATAAATTGATGCCCTTTCATCCTCATCAATTAGTGTCATAATTAAAATATATTATATATTTCAAAGCTTCTATTGAGGTTTTCAAATGAAGCTTCAAATGTCTGTTGTCATATTTTATGATGCCATCTCCCTAAAAAAAGAGGAAAAAATAGAAGCAAATAGTGACAGTTTTGTGACAACAGTGAAAATGTTGTGAAAGGCTAAACGCCAACAAACCTTTGGACTTTACAACGCTCTGGACTTATTGGATAACATCACCCTGAAAAACAAATAAATTACCTGTGGGTGAAAGTCCTGGCTGGATGTCTTCACTTTCACCCTCGTTTCCTGGACTTATCCCACTTATGGATGTTTGTCCAGTAATTGAGTCTCTCATCTTGGGCTGACCAATCAGGTGGTCCTTGACCTCCATCTGTTTCCTTCTTTTTCTTCTGGTCTGTTATTCTTTTTTTTCCGCATCATCTTTGATATCAAACTATTTCTCTTTTACCTGAGCCACAGTCTGTATCCTCTATCAGAGGACTCAACATTCACAGCCTCAGTTATTGGAGCCCCAGACTCTTTTTTTATCACCATCACTCCCGTGGAAACACTTTGGAAAAGTGTCCTTTTTCTGCCTTCCACCTTGGACACTATTGTCTCAATTTCTTCAGTAGTTGTGGTTTTTTTTTTTTTCTGCTTTAGGGACCATGCTTCTCTCTTTTACAACAACTTCGCTGCTTTCTCTGTGATAAACTTCTAGGCAAAAATATTTCCATATATAGAGAAATGAGGGTGTGGCAGTATGCTGATTGCAAATAGCGGGCACTCGCCTGTCAATTTAGAATGATTCTGATTCACTAACATACGCACGGTGTATGTTAGTGAGTCAGTAAGAACAAGACTCTCCGGTGCGCACATGTCATGAATCCGACAGTAATTTTGCGTGTGCACTTATTTTGTGCACAAAGTAAGAACATTTCTAAGCACACATTAGTTAATGAGGTCCACTAACTTCTCATCAAATTTTTCCCATTGTTTTAGGCTGATGACATCATGAAATATGACGACAAACCTCAAAAGAAGCTTCAAATGTAAAAAAAAAAAGTATATTCAGTACAGCCCTATTATTTATATATATATTTATATATATATGTATATATATGAACAACACTACTATACATTTTAGTGTGTTACAGTATTGTGTTACAGAGTACAGGTGCTTCTATTTTTATGCTACTGTATTTCTATTCCAATCACTCTGTCATCACAACATGAATTACTTAGAGATGGACTATTCAGTCAAATCCTGCAAAGCTGAAATACCTCTGATTGAAAGCACCCAGTGCACAGAGACTGCTTATCATCATGCCTGCTCATTAGTGCTAGCAGGTTTGTTCATAGGAAAACAACAAAGAGTCCAGAGACGGGTCATGAGTGGAGTGAGTTCACACTGCCATCTTACTTTGCCCTCATCTCTAGCATCCCAACATCTGCTCTGAGCTCAGGTTGTTTCTGGAGCCACTGTGACTAGTTACTGACTAAATATGATCTGGTCATCATTTGGAAAATATTCCTGAAAGCATTCCTGGTGAGCTGTTGTTGATATGTGGCATCCACTCTCCATTTGCCTCTGCTCTTTGTGAGTGCATTACTAAAGGGTTAATAATGACTTGATTATGGTTATGGCATAATGGATTATGGAGACAAGAAGGTGAGCGAGGTACAGAACAGGAAGTGAGTGTTGCCAAGTCTCTGCTCCTTGTTTCCATTCAGCCTTCAGTGTGGGAGTAGAAACTCTCCTGGGAAACAGCCACTGGGACTGTCTCATGTGACACAGGCTGCACACAGAGAGGGAGAGAGAGAGAGAGAGAGAGAGAGAGGATGGATGGATGGATGGATGGATGGATGGATGGATGGATAGACAGATACACTTTACTGTCTGACACAAAGCAACAGAAGGAAGGGGGAGGGAGGGAAAGTGACGTTGTTAGCTTTTGCTTTCATCACCTCATTGCTCTCCAGCCCTCCCCTCCTCCTTAGTCTCTCTCTCTCTCTCTCTCTTTCTCTCTCCTGTGACGTCGCTGGTTTTTACTTTCATCACAGCTCGCTCTCCATCCCTCCCCCTCCTCTTCCTCATCCATCTCTCTCTCTCTGCTGCCCTGTCGAGCGAAGCAGCATCAATAATGGCGTCTTGTTTTTTCTCCCATGCTTGTGCGTGCGTGTGAATGCCCGCCATTCTGCCCGTTTGTTCATGTGTGTGTGTGTGTGTGTGTGTGTGCTGCTGAAAATGGCAGGATTACTACAAGTCGGGGATAATCCGCTGCCCTGACGGCGTTTCCATTCCCGAGCTGAGGGAGGCATGTGACTACCTCTGTATCTCCTTCAACTACAGCACCATCAAGTGCAGAGACCTCAGTGAGTACACACAGCTGCACACGCAGCTTGTTTAGCTGTTGATTCAGGGTCTGAAGTAACTGTGTCGAGCTGCAGGCTGATGGAGTTGCTGGTTTTGGTGAGTGTGAAGCACAAGTTCGTTTCCATTCTTATTGTATTGCTGCATTAGAGACCAACACAACAGACTTTGCCTGTTTTTATTTGTATTACTAAATGTGACCATCTCTGTATATTTGATGTTTACAGTCAGCTACTAACTTATTTTCAATTAGAGTAAATGAAAATAAGTTAGTAGAAAGAATATGTCCACAATACAGGAGACAATATTGTTGATGGACATATTCTATATACAGCATTTACTGCAGCTGTTATTGTAAAGGTAACCCAGAGGAGTCAGAGCACAGACCTTTCCACTATCATCATAAAGGCACAGCAGATACCTGATGAATATATTGAGACAGGCTGGTGGAGCTGTTTGTTTGCATCAATGTTGCTTGCTTTAATTCATATTTGACGTACCTGTGACGACATACTGTTTCATGGACATGCCTTTTGGTCAGTGATGCAGGTCGGTGTGTGTGTGTGTGTGTGTTGTAACTGTGTGTTGTAGCTGTGTGTTGTAGCTGTGTGTGTCGGTGCCTCTTGTTTGTGTCTCTGAGTGAGTGGGAGGAGCAGCTTCAGCTCACCGGCTGCTGGCTCTAAGTAGGTCATGATTAGCTGAGAGATGTAATGCTTGTTATGCAGCCAGGCACATAACCAACCAAGGCGAGCAGGTCTCATTCTTTTACCAACAACATGTTGATGCTTTTTCAGGGTTTTTCCCCATTAGTTGCTGCTTTTTCATGTGTTTTCTGTGGTTGATCTGAGTCTAATTTAAATCAATGTCTGTTCTGGATAGACCCACACTAAGGCTGCACATGTAAACCACAGTATCTGTTTGTGCATTTTAAGAGTTTGCATTCAGAAGATCATTACATTAGCATTTATTATGTTTAAGCAGCTCTACACATGTAATATTTAGATCATAACTGGTGCATTACTGCCTGATTATTATCAACAGCAAAGAAAAAAGTTTCCGTACAGTCTCGCTCAGAAGAAGACCTACTATTAGGAAACCACTCAATCTGTGTAAACAAGGCTCCTATACTTTATGGAGACACAAGTGCAGGGCGGTCTGTAGCTAGTTTCTGTTTACTTCCAGAACCTTGCATCCTTACTTAGTCACAATAATGGATAAGAATAATAAAATCATTACCATTTTATTGATTGCTTTGTCATACTTGAAGTTGGCAGTATTCAATAATCAGAGCAGCATCATTCAACATGTTCTACAGTCAGGAAACAAAGATGGCACCTCAAAGTGCCCTGTGGAAGGTTTCCCTTTACATTCACTGTCTCTCACCGAACTCAATGGGCCTCATTCACTAATGTGTGCGTAGAAATGTTCTTACTTTGTGCACAAAATAAGTGCACACTCAAAATTACTGTTGGATTCATGACGTGTGTGCACCGGACAGTCTTGTTCTTAACACCGTGCGTATGTTAGTGAAACAGAATCATTCTAAAGCAATTGAGACAATAGTGTCCAAGGTGGAATGCAGAAAAAGGACACTTTTCCAAAGTGTTTCCACGGGAGTGATGGTGAGTTAAAAAAAAAAAAAAAGAGTCTGGGGCTCCAATAACTGAGGCGGTGAATGTTGTACCTCTGATAGAGGATACAGACTGTGGCTCAGGCAAAAGAGAAATAGTTTGATATTAAAGATGATGCGGAAAAAAAAGAATAACAGACCAGAAGAAAAAGAAGGAAAACGATGGAGGACAAGGACCACCTGATTGGTTCCAAAACAATATTTGAATGCTGTGCAGTTTTTTATTTTTTTTTGCATGGTTATTCATTCTGTTTAAATGTGTTTTTTCTGCAGATAAAGATCAGGCTACAGTAATATTATTAGTATTATACATTTGTATAATTAGCTTCCAGTGTTGGCTGCGTAGGATTGTTTCCGACTCGTGTGATCCAAAGATTTCCAATAACTCCAGAGCGTTGTAAAGTCCAGTTTGTTGGTGTTTAGCCTTTCAAAAACAACATTTTCACTGTGGTCACAAAACTGTTCACTATGTGCTTCTATTTTTTCCTCTTTTTTTAGGATGATGGCATCATAAAATATGACAACAGACATTTTAAGCTTCATTTGAAAACCTCAATAGAAGCTTTGAAATATATAATATATTTAAATTATGACAATAATTGATGAGGATGAAAGGGCATCAATTTATAGTTCTTTAATACATTTGTCCAATGCATTAGTAAAATAACGGTTTTAAATATTGTTGTCTATTAAAGCCTTCTTTTAATGAATGCGGTTTTAATATGAGATGCATTTAGTTAAAAGGTGTGTGTTTGTATAAAGACAGCCGGTTGGGCCTTCACCATTTGTGCGTACGCAACTACACATGGTCTGAGGCAGTTCTAAATTTGTTCGTTGAGTAAGAACAGATCCAGGTAAGAAAATATTGAGGAATCACGGATTTGTGCGTAAAACATTCGTACGCACGATTTAAGCACACATTTGTGCGTACACACTGTTTGTGAACGAGGCCCATTGTGCTTAACCCTGAGCTCTAACAAACATGTTGAATGCATTTCCTCTCATAAAACAAGAGAAGAGAACGACCATAACAGGGACCCACGCGTACAAAAAATGCTCCATAGCACGACCAGTGGTCACAAACTCCACCTTTATCAAAAACACCACAGCAGCTGTACTGAATGTCTCATGTCCTGTTTGTTGTTGCATTTTTAAAAGTATTTAATGCCCAATTATTTTGTGTCACAGTATCTTTAAATGATTCCTTTTTTAGGTTTTTGTTTGAGCTCCTGTGATATTACATTTTGAGGTCGAGAAAGGTGCGCCTAGTCACAGCAAAAATCTACTTGATGTATGCATGAAAGGCAGCACCTCTGACCGCTTGCTTGATTGGATGATCCCATTTTTAGTTGATCCGCGTTTTGTTCAATCTGAATATAATCATCATTAATGTAAACTCCTGTTAATGCTAAGGAGAAAGAAATACAGGATGCAGAATCACTGATGTATTTTTTGATGTAACCACTTTTAGGTTTGCTACTCAAAATAGTTATTAAGGGTCGGGCAGCTCAGCTGCTCGTCCCTCTTGTTTTTGTCAATATTGTTATTATTATTATTATTATTATTAATATTAATAAATAAACCAAACTTTGCACATAGGTCCAGTCCTAGGCTAAACTTCCTCAACTGGCTTTGTGGACCAATAGTCCTGATGGTGGCACAACAGCAGACGCCTAAAGTTTAAAACTTTGAAAATTCATAACAAATCAGCCGTACATGCTACAACTTTGCAACTTCCACCAAAATGTAGCTCAAGTGAGCAAAAATGTTCATATGCTATCTGGCATGAATTATGAAGTCCATTGCTCTGTTTTTTCTCAAAAACTGTAAAACTTATTAAACCCATCTCCTCCCACATTTTTTGCTCAATTGACACCAAACTTGCTGCATCTTCAGACTGTCCTCCACAAACATCCTGCCAGATTTTTGAATTATCCAAAATTGAGCCCACAGTGCATCAAAAAATTTTAGTGTAAACTACTGTACACAGCTACTGCAAAGTTTTGCTAAATAATAGTCCAATGTTCATGAAAATAAATGACAAACTTCTGAGGTCATGGTAGATGTATCTCAAAAACTGTATTTATGACAGTATTTTGAATTCTATCCTCATGTGAACCATTGCAGTCAATGGAAATCAAGCATTTTTAAACATCAGTTTGTCACTTATGGAGCAATCAATCTTTATTTAAATAAATTACTGATATCTCTGTGTTGTCTTGATGAAGTACACAGAATTTTGTCTTGAAAACTGAATTTTTGACACTAGTTTGAAATCTGCCTTCACATCCAACCCTTGTTTTCCCCGAGCAGTGAGCTCACCAAGATAGTGACTTGTCCTTGGTGTCTGAGGTTGTGAGTTTGAGACCCGGTTGAGGCCGAACAAACATGCTAATGCTTTAAAGTTTTAATGATGATGGATCGTTCTGTACTTCTCATTTGTCTTCCTCCTCTTCCTTTTTTCATCTTCCTCCTCTTCTTCCTCCTTCTTCTTCTTCTTCCTCCTCAAAATGCCCGGCCCCGACCCATAATTCATAACTAAAATGTCATGATGAAATGAACTTTCAGTTTCACGTCTGATAGTTGAGGAAGTAGTAAGAACAGTAGTGATTTATTCCTCTAGTGGTAACTTATATACAGTATTCTCAAACTTCAAAAAACTACTAGGCTATCCTAGTTGTTGAAGGACAACAACAGCACAGTGACCTTCATCCTGTCCTCCCTCTTTCCGTCGTCTTGTCTCATCACGGATGTCCTCATGGTTCCTCCGCAGGCGCCCTGATGCACGAGCTGTCTAACGACGGGGCCCGGCGTCAGTTTGAGTGTTACCTGGAGGAGATGGTGCTGCCGCTGATGGTGGCCAGCGCTCAGAGCGGAGAGAGGGAGTGTCACGTGGTGGTGCTGACTGATGACGACGTGGTGGACTGGGATGAAGAGTACCCTCCACAGATGGGAGAGGAGTACTCACAGAGTAAGATACTGCCACCATCACTGATACTGAATCTGTTTTACACTCCCTAATTCACCCTTCGCTAAGCCCTTGGTTACTGTTGCTAGGCCTGTCAAGCTTTCACACCCGACATGTCAATATGGCGGTTTCAGCGATATCAGTGAGAGATATTCCAACGGAAATAATAGCAGGTTTCTGGAATAATCGTTCTGAAATATCAGAGAGAAGAAGACAGGAAGGATTACAACATGCATTTGAGAGCTACATTCACAATATAGGCTAAAATAGTCAGCAGAGTATTGTGAATGAAGAGAAATCAAATGAGAAGCTCACTGGCGGACAAACATGTACAGGAACAACAATGTTCCTGCACAGCAGAGAAAGGCAATATATTGTTAATGATAAGTTATGTCTCCCTATAGCTTTCATTATCTAATATAATACAAAATTATTCCGCTTTACCATTTGTTTAAAGGTGCTTAATTCAATATGATATATCATCATCAACTATTGTCTATGTGAAGATATAGAGGAGTAATGTCTACCTGAGTCTATGATATTATAGCATTAATATATCAACAACAACTATTGTCTTTGTAAAGACAAGGATTCAGCTGAGTGAGGTCTGACATCGCTCTTGCGTTTTTGGCTTTGGAAAAGAAAAAAACTACGACCCTCCCCTCTAAACTTTGAGGATATCTGCTGTCGGACTGGCAGGTTTCATACACACCGCTGAAATCTTGACAGGCCTCCTGCGCCTGGATACGGTTGCTAATGTATGATTGGAGAGTTGCTGCTCTAGGGAGGGGCTTAGTGAAGGGTTAATCCAGGTAAGAAAATCTTGGGGAATCCTGGACATTATTTTGAAGCTGTTCTTCTGTTCACTGTAAAAGGCATTTTGATTAGAGGAGCATCTTCTTCCTCTGTGCCATAGAGCTCCATTTTTTTCCCAAAATGATTAGAACACATCAGTGAGCCTCACTGTTACTAAACGCACCGTTTCCTCCCGTTCGACTAACTACTGTGGGCCGCTGTTTTAGGAAATGACTACACCTTTTTATTTGACACAAGGTGTTGACAGACAGTGGAAGAATTGTCCTTTTTGTTTGCTGAAGGTTTTGTGGTGGATTCATGTATTGAATGTCCTCTTTTCCTCAACAGTCATCTACAGCACCAAACTGTACCGCTTCTTCAAGTACATAGAGAACAGAGATGTGGCCAAGTCAGTGCTGAAGGACAGAGGACTGAAAAAGATCCGACTGGGAATAGAAGGTACGGAGTCTAAGTGATTTCCACTAATATCTGGAGTGGTTACTGGGGCTTTCAGTAGACTTGTATCTGTGTTCCTGCTGCATGTATTTCACAGCCTGGTTCTGAAATGTGATGAAGAGTTTTACAATATTTCACAAATTCACACTTTAATTAGTGTAGTTGTTTGTCTTTAGCTGTTCTCCTCCTGAGTCGCCCAACTGTAGTGAACACAACAGTGTTGGCCTCCCCCCCCGGAGGGAGAGCGTTTTATGTCATGGATGCAGTTTCACCTCACTGGGGATGATGTTAACACCACAAATACAATATGTAATGTCCAAAAGCATTAGCTCAATGCTAAATCTACTTACAGGAACAGAAAGTATTTCTTGGCCAGGACCAGTCACTTCCTGGAGTCCTTTAATAGACACACAAACACGAGTAAAACGATGTGTCTAGAGAAGTTTAAACAGAGCAGATAGAAGATGTCAGTCAGTGAGCTGGAGAGTGCTGGGAGCTGGATTGAGTCACCTTTGGACAGAGCCAGGCTAGCTGTTTCCCCCTGTTTCCAGTCTTTATGCTAAGCTAAGCTAACAGGTTGCTGACTTCTGCTTCATATTTCCTGTACAGACATTAGCGTGCTCTCACTCTTCTCATCTGACTCAACAAGAAAGAAACAAGTGTATTTCCCACAATGCCAAACTCTTCCTTTAACTTGAACAAAAAGGCTGAAGTTATTTCCTCCAATGGGATTCTGATCAACGTTTGTTCTTTTGTTTGCTCCAGGCTACCCGACCTATAAAGAGAAGGTGAAGCGGCGTCCAGGAGGTCGTCCAGAGGTCATCTACAACTACGTCCAGCGTCCCTTCATCCGCATGTCCTGGGAGAAGGAGGAAGGGAAGAGCCGCCACGTGGACTTCCAGTGCGTCAAGTCCAAGTCCACCACCAACCTGGCCGCGGCCGCCGCAGACATTCCCCAGGACCAGCTGGTGGTCATGCAGCCTCCGGGGCCGCAGGTGGACGAGCTGGACACTCTGCCACAGCCGCCGGGCGCCGGCGACCCCCATCAGCTGGCGCTCGGACAGGGGCCGGAGAACAACGCGGGCCCCCAGCTCGCCCAAGACTACGAGGGCCCGATCCAGCAGGCTCAGGACGCTCCGCTCAGTCTGCCCCACAGCAACCAGCAGCAGGGCAGCAGCTACTCTCAGGCCACTTACCACTACGAGCCGGACCCAGACACACCGTCACCCTCTGCATGAGACCGGCCCCCCCCCCTCCACGGCTGTGTTCACACTAACAGCAACAAGAGCATCACACTGAGACAAACTCAAAGTGCCAAAGTCAACCATAACTAAAACATAAACAACGTTGACATAATTGTAACGAGAGCATTGATCGTCCCTCCACAAAATGTAGGAAATTAGAAACGGTAACAGAAGCACAGACACCCGGTCAGCCTGCAGCAGCCAAGAAGCACACAGTTCAACCTTTCTCTTGTTGCTGTCAGTGTGGAGGCAGACTAGGTTCCCCCCACTGGTCCTCCTCCTCCTCCTCCACCTCCTCCCCCCCCCCCCCGAGTGGCAAAACACCACTTTGCCTTGTGTTGCACCTCTGCTGCAGCCTTCCTCAGTCAGCACAGTGTCCGAATGAGCACATCAGCAGGCCTCCTCACCTCCTCCGTTCACTCTGTTTGTTCTCTATTTATCTGACCAAAGGAGACTTTAGTTGCATTCTGTGTCCATGTGAAAAGACGTTACTGTATTTCATCACAGTGAAGCATGCGTGAGAGCTGTGAGTGTGTGTGTGTGTGAGTGTGTGTGTGTGTGTGTGTGTGTGTGTGTGTGTGTGTTGTGCTGCTGGGAAAGTGGATTCCAGTGCCTCTTTACAGTCCGTCTTTATTTGGAGGCTAGTTGGTAAGTTGGATTTGAAGGCCTTGATGAAAGAGTTTTGTTTTACACAACATATAGTTTTAAAGAAAATGCTCCACTCCCTTTGTTCTGTAAACCAGTTGATTTGGTTCCCAGTTTGTGTTGAGTCCATTGCTGTTGGTGTCCTGGCTGAGCTGCTCTGCACAGGTTCATCACCACCGCTGTGAGCACACAGGATGTTGAACACAATGGTTTTCTAATAAATGGCATTCACAACTCTTCCTGGATGAGTCACTGCCTTATTTCAGTCTATAACAGAAGTTGTGTCGTCTCCTCTGGTGTCAGCTGTGACTGACTGAGATTGGTCTCTATGAAGCTTCATATTTGATAGAATGATGAATTGTCCTGTACTGTGTCCAGACTTCACTGAGAGCAGAAGTAGGCTGGTGGAGAGGAACATTCTCACAACTCACTGTAATGTTCAGCAACCAGGAACCATGTAACATTAACATTTTAATAAGCGTTTAATAACAGCATATATATGTAATCATTTTAATGTAATTAAAGCTCATCATGTAATAATCAGTACATAATGCAATAAAACCATGAGCGCATAATGTAATAATAGTTTTGTGCATAATGTAATAAGTTATTACATTATGAGAACTTTATTCAACATTTTTAGTTTATAATGTAATAATGTAATGAATTCAGCAGATAGTGTAATCATTTTAAAAAGAGTACTCTCCTTGTCTACTTAAAGCAGAGGAATATTTCACATGCTCAGAACCACCCGGTATATTAAATTCAGCATCATCTCTGGTTCACGGTTCTCATCTTGTAGTCCTGAATTTTAGGGCTTCATCATTGGAACTGATTGATTCCTCAGAACAGACAAAGTCCAGCAGCTTTAAATGAAGGACTCCACTTGTGTCATGTAAAACTAGAAGGTTCCTCTGCTTTAAGAACACAAGGAGACTACTCTTTTTAAAAAATATTATACTATGTGCTGAATTTATAACATTATTCAACAAATTGTTTTTACTTAATTAATAATTAAATAGTTTTATCATAATGTAATAACTTATTCAATTAGGCACAAGGGGGCAGAACCCTACTGAGTTTGTGCCATTTTTTATGCGTACGCGCCGGCAACAGCCTCATGTTTTCCGTCCGTCCGGAACACCTGGTGGGAATTTCTTTAAATTTGGCACAAACATCCACTTGGTACGATGGAGTATTATGGCCACATTGAGGGGGAAAAAAAATCAGAGATTTCTAGAATAAAGTCATAACTTTACGAAAAAAGTCGTAATATTACGAGAATAAAGTCATAACTTTATGAAAAAAAAGTCGAAATATTACGAGAATAAAGTCAAAATTTAATGAGAATAAAGTCATAATTTAATGAGAATAAAGTCATACTATTTCAAGAAAAAAGTCGTAATATTACGAGAATAAAGTAATACTTTACGAGAGAAAAAGTCTTAATATTACGAAAATAAAGTCATAACTTTACGAAAAAAAGGTCGTAATATTACGAGAATTAAGCCATAACTTTACTAAAAAAAGTTCAAGAAATTACGAGAATAGTCATAACTTTACAAAAAAAAAGTCGTAATATTACACGAATAAAGTCATAACTTTACGGAAAAAAAAGTCGGGGGGGCTGGATCCAATCCCAGCTGACATTGGGCGAAGGCGGGTACAACCTGGACAGATCACCAGACTATCACAGGACTGACACATAGAAACAGACAACCATTCACGCTCACATTCACACCTACAGGACATTTAGAGTCAACAATGAACCTAACCTGAATGTCTCTGGACTGTGGGAGGAAACCGGAGAACCCGGAGAAAACCCACGCTAACACGGGGAGAACATGCAAACTCCACACAGAAGGGGCCCGGATTTGAACCTGCGACCCTCTTGCTGTGAGGAGACAGTGCTAACCACTGCACCACCCTGGATGGCAACATCATATATAAATACCACTGAGCTGCTCTGATTGGCTGAGGGACCACATCAGGTGTAAACCATGAATGAACACACTGAAGATATTATGTGGAGCAGATTTGTATATGACTGACAAACAATACAAAAGGAAGCAGCACAATGTAATGACAGAAACAAATAATTTTATTTTAAAAATATTTCACTGCTGATACATACAATACACTCATCATACTCATATATATTTGCATAAAGTATACTCTTAACATGATAATATTTAAAGATTTGATACATTATTGTCAGGTGTGGGGGGGTATATCAACAAGGGGAACACTTTATTGTAGTGTGTAGCGTAAAAACACTGAAAGAGAAAACCACTAGAACAGATACGGAGGGGACCTCGCCAGCTGCTGCCTGATTGGAAGAGGACAGGAGGGGGCGGAGCCTGAGCTCTGCTGGTATTCCAATGTCAACAGTCCTGTTTCAACCTGTGATCATTTCACTTGCACCATTTTGCATCCCCGATGCGAGAGAGTCTCATTTTAAAGGGCTGCCAAATATTGAGCCACAAATGATTGATATCATGTCAGAGATTAAAAATGCTCTGCCTATATGGGAAGAAAATGTGTTTGTGCCTCTCGTGTATTAACATTCTATTCAAGTTGCAGAGCCAAGTATCCGTTTTCCTGAAACATAGATCCTTTTTACTATTCATTCATCTTTGAGGAGCGAGGAAACCCCTTGATTACAGCGCTGAGTGGGTCACTCCACTTCCTGGGTTCTTGATAGATGGTTGGTGACGCTGAGCTGTGTGACTGGAATGCAATGATAATACATGAGAGGCTCAGTCCAGGGACAGACATGTACATGATGCAGTGAGTGTTTCAGGATGCATTACAAAATGCATACAAATATGTAAAAGCTGGCCACTGCATTTTACCTGGCGATTTTCTTGACTAAAAATGCATTTTCAGTATATTGCAGGACATCTCGTTTGTTTCCAAAATGCATCGATGAGTGTAAAACAGTTCATATGTATTCAGTAGAATGAGTCTCAGGTTGGAAGTTTCCTGTAATACTGGGATAATTTTTACAGCTGCATTTTGGACATGAAATCATTCATTTGGTGTCCATACAGTCAGACGACAGGTCCTCTCCACCTCCAACTAAACGTCCTAAACAGGCGGGAGCAGCAGAGAGCTGGCGAGGTGCACAGCTTGTTTTCAGGATATTCATTATCATGGAGGAGAAACCGACACTGAAATGAAGAATTCCACAGAGACGCTCCCGGCCGTCCCTCCTGACCCGTTAGCTGTCACAGGACATGATTAGCTTTACATCTGTCCCCGTCTACATATAGCCTCTCTGCTAACCGGCTAGTTTGCATTGACAGTCACATGTAGCCACAGTACATCTGTGTTTTATTGAACAGATTTGTTTTTTTTAACCCACATACTGTAAATCTGTTAGCAGGGTAACTGGGAGGAGCTGTTCCTGTTTTCCAGGTCCAGGTACTGAGGACCAACACGACGGGTCCGTCTTTAAATATTCAGATCACAAAGGCAGAGAAATACTTTCTTGGGGCCTGTGTTGAATCAGAATACTGATCCAGAGTCAGCCCTCCTGTTGAGGGGAATAGATTAGATCTGACTGCATCAGTAAGTGCTTCATATGTGTGTTGGTGTAGAGGGAGGATGAGTTGGGGGGGGGGAGACCCTGTGACCCAGAGCACCAGGTCTTTGTGTTAGCAGGCTGATGCTGATCAGCCTGCCGACATGTGTTTACCTGTAGAGATCGGACCTCAGCAGGATGGCAGTGGAGAACGTTTCCTCACGGAGGAGCTCTTGAATTGTCTCGGTTTGCAGTTGAATTGCTCTTCTGAGAGACACCGAGCATGAACACACACCTGCACACTGAGCAGCTGCTGACAACGCACCCAGTTACCTCCCTCAAAGTCTCACTGTTTGTTGTAACAGCTTCACTCCAGCTGCCCATCAACAGGAGAACACGCAGTAGAGGTCTTCACAGGTCCAGTACCTGACCTGGGTCCAGTACCTGACCTGGGTCCAGTACCTGACCTGGGTCCAGTGAATAGTGTTGTATTGCCTGAGTGGATCTGAGCAGACCTGCAATCAGCCTTGATCACATATACATGTGACATATACAAACATATTTTGAACTGCAGTCCATCCATCCATCCATCATGTAACCCTGTGATCCTCCGGAGGGAGGCCGGGGGCTGCTGCCTTTCCCAGCATGCACTAGGTGAGAGACAGGACAGGGCTGACGGTACAGCTGTGTCCCAGTTCCATTCTACATACCCACATACAGTATATACCGTGTACTCGTCCTCATAGTACACAAATTTTGTTTTTTAGTATACAAGAAATCACTTATTAACAGGACATTCAAATTCAATTTAACTGAAAGAGTTTTGCGAAGTGTCCCTGGAGCCGTTTCAGTGACCTCACTTCCTCTGGATGGTTTCTAGCTCTAACGGCGGCTCCATCTCCTCGGAGCATCAGCAGCTCACTCACTAATCCAGAGGTTTGAATGTGCACGCTGACTGTTCTATTTCATTGCTTTTCCAGTGTGGACACACTCCATAGTACGACGGAGTATTAGGGCCATATTGAGGAAAAAAAAAAAATCTAAGATTTCAAGAATAATGTCATAATATTACGAGAATAAAGTCATTTACTCCTCCACAAATGAGGCAATTTCCCCATCAGGTCCGTGTGGTTCTTTCTTCAGAATAAACGCAGTTTCTTGCACAATCTTTTCAAGGTCCTGATACTGATGATAATGTGGTGCTGATGTGCCAAAAGATTAAGTATTTGGTTATTTGTGAAACCTAAACTAAAGTATAACTTCACAAGATGCTCCGCGTTCCTCATTTTCACACAGGCGGCACGCTGCTCTATTTCCCCTCTAAAATAACACGCCAAATTACTACTTTATAATTGTGACTTTACACTATTCTCATAATATTATGACTTTTTTCTCTTAAATGTATGACTGTATTCTCATAATATAACGACTTTTTTCTCGTAAACTTTATTCTCGAAATCTCAGATTATTTTTTTTTCCTTCAATGTGGCCCTAATACTCTGTCGTACCATAGTGAATGTAGTGTGGGACTGGGACTGGTCACCCCCCCCCCCCCAGTGTCACTGCTGGGCTGTGAGGGGACCACAGTGTAGTGGTCGCAGTGGGAATAGCAGGTCAGGTGATGCACACTGAGAAACCATTAGAGCGGTGGTTGTTAGACAATGAAAACATCTGTCTGAGTGAGTGAGAAACATTCTGATAGGACACTTTGGATCATCAGTATCCGAACCCTGTGGTCCAGCAGAAGGAGCCGGAGCAGCAAACGATGACACATGGAAGCTCCTAGAACACGTGTTGCTGCTCCTGCTGATCGTGTTAACATCTTGCTGCTGACGTTGTCTCTCTATTTGGCTGTTTGGGTCCAGTCTCACTTTGGACCCGGTCTAAATAATAACATGTATTTATGCACATCGTGTTAGGTGTTGGACTGGTCCATCATTATGGGCTTGTGAAGACCTCTACCAAGCCAGTCGCATGAACTTTAGGAGTATTATTTTTGGACAGCTTTAAAATGTATCATCACAACTTCCTTCTGACAGAAAACCTGCAGGCAGATCAGTTTGTGTTTAACATTCTTTTGTGTTTAAAAACGGAGTTTTAAACTCAGGAGAAACACTTCTGGGAGAATATAATTTAGTGAGGATGAGCTTTAGAGTAGCTTATGAGAAAAACGTTCATGTTAGTTAAGGAAACAGCAGCTGGGAGGCTTTTCCTGTCATTATTATAATGAAGTGAAGTAGACCTGCTTGTGGCGTCTTGTGTCTCGGGAATAAAGGAGGAGGAGGGGAACCGTTGGAGATCAGCTGGCAATAACAGACGTGTTTGTTCCCCGTCAACATCCTACGAGAACGTGTTGAGAGAGCTGCGGCAGGAGGCAGAAATCAAGCGCTCCCCACCCAACATCAAAGTTCACCCAGTGTCTGTGAACGTGTCAGGAGTCCCGCGTTGGCCGACCGCTGGCCGACGGGCTCAGAGCCACCGGTAGAGACGGAGTTCAGTCCATCAGCCGACACCTGTAACAGGGGGTCCCCTTCACTGGGCTGCTGTTAGAGTACTGGTCTCTCACCGTGGCAACGTTAGGGAACGCCGACACTGCAAAAAGGATCATCTCAACAAGATCTTTCTAGAAAAAACCCCAATGAAATCCAGGGTCACTTGTCCACCTTCAGGGAATGATGAATGAAAGTAGCAGTGAAATGTGAACAGCGGTGAGAGCCTCTGCTCTTGTGTGTAGTACTTGTAGGAGAAATCTTCAGTATCTACAGCCCTTTCTAGTAAAATACAACTTTTTGCAGTGTGATCGTGTACAGAGGGCAGCCCCGATCCGAGCGGACTGAACTCTGTCCATCAGTGGCTCTGGTGCTCCCTCCCTCCCTCCGCTTCCTCACAAAGGCCAGGGCAGGTCGCTGAAGTCCACGGGGCCGCCCAGGCCGGCGTCCGCCTCCAGCAGGGACATGATGACCGCCATGGCCGCCTCGTCGTTGCTGGGGCTGCTGGAACCGGGCTCGTCCATGATGTCTATGCTCAGGTGGGAGTTATCACCTGGACAGAGGACGAGTCGTTCAGAAAACAAATAAACTCACAACGTCAGTCAGAAAGTGTGTTTAATGTTTAGTGTTTAGTGTGTGTGTGTGTGTGTGTGTGTGTGTGTGTGTGTGTGTGTGTGTGTGTGTTGATGTCCAACTCACTCATGATGGACTGGTTGGAGTAGGGGTAGCCTATGGAGTCAGGTCCAGGAATGATCCCTGTGCTCGGCAGGTCGGGGGTCCCTCCGTTCTGAATCTATAGACGGGACACACACACACACACACAGGTTTCAATTCTGTCCTCAAATGTCTTTGTCTCTGTCCACAGAACAGACACCGAGGGTGACGTCCTCAACTACACACTCATGTTTTTGTTTTATCACTTTTAATAACACCAGACGAGAAGGGACACCACGGTGGAGTCCCGCTGACGGGACAACAACACGGAGGAGTAAAGAGAGCACCGGGTCCAAATTGCTTTATTTCAGCCGGTACCAACCATTTGACATCGACGGAGCACCATTACTTTTTTAATACTTCTTATTTTTCAAGGAATAGTTTGACATTTGGGAGAATGAGTTGATTCACCTTTTCAGTGGTTGTCTGGCAACCTCAGATTAAACAAACGAGTTATTAAATGTTAATGAGTGCTGTTTTAGAGGTGCTGCAGGACGGCTTGTGTTAGCTTTGTTTCCTGTCTTTATGCTAAACTGACTGCGGTGTCTTACTTATTGTACAGACATGCGAGTGGTATCCATCTTCTCATCGAACTCTCGGCAAGAAAGCAAATAAGCAAATTTCCCCAAAAAAGTCAAACTGGATCTGAGTGTCTTTCTCTGCTCATCAGGTCTGAGACTTTGAGACAACCAGCAGACTGACAAGATCAAACAAACACTATATAAAGGACCAGGACTGGGTTCTTTAGCCAGTTCCCATTTGGACCCGGTACCCCTTCTGGCAAAATACCCGGGTTCTGAGGCTAACAGGTCTGTTAAAGAGCAGTGAACAGAACATTCAGTGTTTGAACCCACGCTGATCGCCACTTTCACCACATTAAATAACAACCTGTCGCTAATTACAGTCGATCTCTTTCTGAAACAGTCTCAACTTTCTCTAAACTCTAAGTGTAAGTGTCACAACTGTTTGATGGGACATCACAACTCTATTGCATGTTTGCAAAAGGTAGTAACTCACCCAAAAAACTTCATTTACGCTTCAAAACTGAGTTATTGTATCAGTAAAGAAAATGAGAAGTTGTTTTGTCATAGGCTGTATTCGAAACCACCTACTACATATTACTGAGGAAAGCATTATACAGTATACAGTATACAGTATACAGTATACAGTATAGAGTATACAGTATACAGTACATACTGCGCTCCTCAGTAATATGTATGAAACGGTTGTATTTAGCAGTATGCTAGACCAGGCTTCAGCCTTTAAACCAGCTCTTAAAGCACTGGACAAAAAAAACTAAATTGCAATATTATCAAAAAATACAACTTTGATTATTTATACGATACTGCAGGTTTAAACCATTTATTCTAACAGCTCATAGTGAAGTCAGACAAACAGGATCATCAACGAGGGGAAACGGGAAATATAAAACATTGATCCACAACATTTACTCAAACTGCTTTTTCGGTTACAGCAACCAAACAGTGGACTGATCTCCCTCCAGATATTAGAGTAATGTGTTGTCTCAGCAGGTATCTCTCTGCCCCGTCAGAGGCAGCTCTTTCCCTCGCCTCTTCCCTCGCCACTTCCTGCTGCCCTGTAGCCGGCCTGTGAACGGGACTGGCTGGCTGCCGAGCGAGCAAGCTACGACCACGGGCGATTGTGGAGCTTTTCAACTCCAGACAGATAAACACAGGTTCCAGTTAATGTATAATGGACATTTGTGTTGTGATAATTAAACAAACTATCCGTCGACAAGGAAATAAAAGCCCCTCGTCTACAGAACGGTCTCTAGAGAGCTCCAGCCAGCTCATAGCGGTCTGTTAGAGCGACTGCCCGGCTGGCGAGGTAGAGACCCCGACAGGCGCTAGCTAGCTGTCACGGCAGTTTGTGGAGCTTCTTAACTCCGAAAACGTTGGAGCAAATGTTCGATTCGCCATCTAATATTGTAAAACTGTCAATATTCAAAATCTACACAGTTGATTTCTCACCTCAAAAATGTTCAGAAGTGAATTTAGGGATGAAATAGCTACGAAAAATGTAAAAAACGAGCCGTTTTTGGCTGCTGTTGTTGTAACGTAGCCTGTAGCGGTCCAGCGCTTTGCATTGTGGGATACAGTAGGCGAGGTAGACTGAACCGATGCATACTGGAGTTTTTTTCCAAATCAGTTTGACATCCGGGTATTTTTGGCATATTGTAGATTTTGCTTTTGTTCGCGTACTACATGCTACATTTTGGCCAAATCAGTATGTGTGAAGAGGACGACAGTTTAGATCAGCACCACGAGTGCAGGAGGTTATTGTGCTGACTGGAGACTCTACTGTACCGACTCTGTAGCACACGGAGACAAAACGTCACATTCAGCAGGTGGATTTGAGACTCAAGTCAGATTTGATCAAATGCTATCGATCCCCAGCCTCATCAAGGACACAAAGTGTGCGTGTGTTTGTGTGTCTGTGTGTGTGTGTGTGTGTGTGTGTGTGTGTGTGTGTGTGTGTGTGTGTGTGTGTGTGTGTGTGTGTGTGTGTGTGTGTGTGTGTGTGTGTGTGTGTTACCTTCTTGCCCCCTGGGGAGCAGGTGTCAGGTGGGGGGGTGCTGGTGATGTTCAGAGGGCTGGAGCCACAGCTGGAGGGGGAGGAGCCTCGAATCCTGACAGACACACAGACAGAGAGGAGGATGATTGTGAAACACACTACATCACAGTTTATAGGTTTCATTTGCTCTGAGTTTGAGTCAGAGCTGTTCACTGGGACAACAGGTACACATACACATCCACACAGAGGGGTCCCTTGACCTCTGACCTCAAGATATGTGGATGAAAATGGGTTCTATGAATAAAGTTTGGGGCCAAAACCATGCAGTAAAATTTTTTTATTTTTTCGCCTATTCTAAAATGGTGTATTTGAATATTTCTTCAAACTGGGGTCCATAAACAGTCTTGAATTACATACAATGTAAAGTTGAGACTTGTGGATCCAATGAGCCCAACTGTATTCATGTGTGATGATGTTAGTCTCCACAGTAGCTCTTTCATTGTAGCGAGACCATTTTTTGAAATTTGACCTCACTGTATAAAATGACCTGTGGTGACCTCTAGGATAATCACAGCCTCGTGAAACTTTACAGACACAAACTAGAGACCTAGAGCATTCACAGGATGGATGGCTTTCCTAGCTAGATTGACAAGAAGGGGGTTTCTGAGCAGTTTACACAACAGAAGTGCTCGCCATCCAGTCACCGAAAAATGCAATTCTAGCAAAAATCTCCAAATGTCAAAAGTTTTTGATACCAAATCACAGCATGGCTTTTTCTATGGTGTTCCTCAAGGTCTGTGGTATTTTGGAGGGATTTTTGATCATTTTTTTCAATTCTCGAGTGGTTAAAAAAATGGTTAAATTTAGCACCAAATCTGTGTAACAAATGGTATCGACCCAGAAATTGCTGCAACAACTTATGAGACACAATAGAGCATTGGGATGACCATCATATACGTCTATCATAATGTTCTAAACCCTTATACACTTTTACAATTCATTTTAATTTATCAATTAATGAATTCATTCATGTTTATTTCTGATTTATGACTAGAACAACTTGACACACAGTGCTGAGCTGCATCTCAAATTAATCTTCAGGTTCCCAGCTTTCAGATGATGTACACCACTTCTATGTGACATCTACTGTTGACCTGCTATCTCCCCCTAAAGACCCCCTGTACCCCCCTAAAAAACACAAAATATGGGTCTATTGTGGGTCTCAGAGGGTTAAACAGTGTTGTCATGACAATAAGTGGATATAACATCCATCAGAGGACTCATACGAGTTTCCCATTTGCCCAGCATGTACGATACATCATGACATAAGGTCTCGGTGTCGCACCCCCCCCCTTCCTCTACATTCAGTCTAGGCCACGGGGATGTTCCAGTCGCGGACCAACAGAGCTCTTCAGCTCCTCTGCTCTACAGATTGAACTACTCTGATTTCATTTCTGCTCTCACCTCTGGATCTCCATCACTTCCTCCGCAATCATGCGTCCAATTTTGCCGGCTCCCGCTCTGGTGCCGCCGGGGATGCCAGGGACCGTCTGCAGCGCCCGCCTTCCTCCACCTGCTGATCAACAGCAGTCAGGAGGAGGAGGTGTTAATCATTGAGAAGAATGAATGATTGACAGCAGCTGTGGCTTTGGTTTTTTGATAAATCAGGTTGTGCATTTGTTTAAAGTACTACTTTACCCTCTGAGGTGAGACAACTGTCCATGCTCTGTGGTGAGGCAGCAGACTGAGGGTAGTCGGATCCCTCCATGATAGGACACCTGCAGAGACACATGTTGGGATATTTCACGGATATTTCACGGCGTACTACGTCCTGCAGCAGTCTCAGAGGTGCGAGTGTTCTACTTACGACACCACGGTGTTGGTGGAGACGATGTACTCCACCTCCTTGGTCCATGGGTTCATGAAGCTGAACCAGCGGCTCCTCAGCGTGATGAAGGAGCCGTCCTTGATCTTGAACTTGTAACAGTTGGTGTTGATCTTCTCTCTCATCTGCAGCACTGTGGACAGGAAGTAAAGACAGACACGTACTGAAGCGATGAAGACTCGACTCGTGTGCGACACCGTTAACATCCATCCCACAGCAGCTACTGTACCTTGTCTGTGACACTCTGCCAGGTGGCCGATGTCGTCCTGGTGGAAATACTCATAGAAGGAGGTTCCCAGCAGCTCCTGAGGCAGGTAGGCCAGGATGGCTGTGGCTCTGGAGGAACACACACACACACACACACACACACACACACACACACACACACACACACACACACACACACACACACACACACACACACACACACACACACACACACACACACACACACACACACACACGCAGGCTGTTAACTCACAGCTCCTCACCACCGAGGAAGAACGATAACAATTTCTCTACATGTTGATCAACAGCAAAAACAACTCAGCAATTAATCAATTCATGTTAGCTACATTCATGTGTTGACTAATGGTCCTACAGAATGGACAGAACCAGACAGATATAGACAGTGTCCAGCACCGAGAGACTTCAAAAGCATCACTCAGTCGCGTTAACTCATTTTTCCTGCACAGGAAATGGAAATGTGACCACCTTCAACAAATCCTGACCATGCTGGCAGAACTAAAACTTAATTCAATTCATCAAAATCAACTATAATTGCTAGCTGGCTACTGTTGATACAAACAACAAGCCACACATTTATACGGGTAGAACTACACACATTACTGTGGCTAAATATACCGGGATATAAAAAAGTGACAATACACATCAGGAGCACAAGTGGAATACTGTACTAAATAAACCTAAACTGAATCAGTCATGATGAACTGATGATTAGCTTTAATTTAATCTTCTGCCAGACAGTAGAGGGAGGCGATATATCAAATATAGTCGATGGACTGCGGCTTGTTCTACGTGGGATGTAGTAAATGACTATATCACCAACATCGAGCACAAATATTAACTGTCAGATCATTTTTTAAAGCCACTGGCGTGAGACTCTCTTTGGCGTCTCTCCCTCCCACGATACACTCTGCTGGGGGGGAGTGTGTGTGGCGTATGAGCATGGATGTGTGTATGAGGCGTGTGTTTTAGTATCTGGAGGGAAGCAGGGAACAGAGAGAGAGAGAGCCCGGAGAGAGAGGAAGAAGTGAAGCGCCACAGCGAGTTTATACGTGTCGAAAACGAATGATGGAAGACGCCAGCCTCCATACTAGGCATTACGGTAAAGAGCCTGTAAGAACTGCCTTCAAAATAAAAGTGATCTTCCGGTCTTTTTAAAAACCACCAACTGCAAACTGTATTTCAGAGAAAAATTGAATGTCAATTGTGTGAATAATTAGTCAGACTTAATAAGAGACCAATCTGCCATCAGTATGACAGTATGACACCTCATAGGTTTACTCACGCTGGTATGATCATACGCTTCACAGGGTTAAATCAAACAGTGAATCAATAAGCCATATGGCCCGGCCCTAGCAGAAGGTACACATGAATGTCATCTGTTAAAACTGAATCCTATCAGAGGTCTCAACTGCTGCATGAAAGCTTCAACAACGACCTACTCCAGAAATTAAAGTCAGTTTGGATGAAAATTGAATCTAGAGTTTGTGCCCAACTGACGTATTTTAACAATGTCACTCGAAGCAAGGTCCTAGTGTTTGCTCTCTTTATATGAGGACATTCTCATCCAGACATCTAGATCTCAAGGATTGTTGTACAGGACAGTTGCTTTTCATTCCACAGCATCAGAAGAACTGGACAGATGATGGAGCGGGACGGTACCGCTGCTATGGATCAACTGCTGGTGACTTTAGACTGAATGTATCGTTGGTCCTTCGTTATTGATATTTCAACAAACACCCATCTGAATTTTCTCAAGTCTTAGTTGGGAGTCAAACCTGAGTCACCAACAAGGAGCAGCGGTATTCTTCAATATCAAGGCTCTAAACCAGTTCACCAGCTGCTTCTTTAAGGCTGCAGTGGGTAGAAACGGAGCCAATATGATTAAAAAAAGTTATTATTATATAACGGTCACTATATCCTAACAGTAGTGCACGAGACAGGTAATCTGAAAAAAATACTAATTTCTCTCCTCAAATGTTTTCAGATTCATCTTGTAGTGTACTGTTTAGCTGTCAAATGAGAAAGTTTGTGACCCGGCAGCCATGTTGAGATCTGTTGAGGAAATACCAAGCACCGCCCACCAGCCGCAGCACAGCCAATAGGAACGCTCTCTCTCTCTGAAATGACCTGTGATTGGTCAAAGTCTCCCGTCACAGGCTAGATTTTCTAAAGCCTGAAAGCAGAGCCATGAGGAGGTGCAGAAGTCTAGTTTTCTCTCAGAACACTTGAATTATAATATGCTGAAAGGTTATAATGGAATTTTTTTCCCAATGATGCCACAAAATTGTTGCCTACTGAAGCTTTAAGGCTGTGAGTCCATTAGTCCTACAGCCAGCTGTCTAATACAGCCTGATCCACTGTATTTTACAACACAGGGCTGCACAATGACGTTGTACTTGTAGCCTCTTCACGCTACACACACATAGAACACAAATATTTCAGTTACAGTAGAATAAAGCAACATGTAATGTCATGTAATCTACCTAGAGAGACTTTAGAGGTTTAAAGGGAATGAGTGTGGTGGAAAAGGTAGTGGTATGGTCATGTGTGAAAATATTTTGCCCAGAAACAACTAAATGTTATCAACACGTTTCAGTAGAAAGTGATCCATTACAACACCACTGCACACTACACAGTCCAAATGACAACGTTGAGGATGGAGGACTGGGCACATGTTGAACCTAATCTAGCTGAATGCTCCTCTACACACTCTTGCGTCTCACCTCTGGTCAACGAAGACAAATTTGCCGTCGATGGCGTGTCGGGAGACGTACTCTGTGGGCTTCACCCTGATGTCTGCCAGGCTGGGCTGGGGGACGATGTGGGGGTGCAGGCGGCCGATGGCTACCAGGCAGCTCAGGTTGCAGCCCTCGTTGTCGGGCTCGTTGTCCTCGTCCAGACCCATCTTGGTGGGTGGCCAGCTCTTCAGGTAGCCCGTGCTGTGGATGGTGCAGAAGCTCTTACGGTCCGCTGTGACGGGGGGGAGGAGAGGGCAGAGAGACGTGTGAGAGGCTGGAACTGGAAACGCACTGGACTCTTTACAGTTCTCTGAACTCTATCTGAATCTAAAGGCCATCCAGCTCTGATCGACTGACCACATTTGAAACTGGATTGATCCATATTTAAGAGTTTCACTGCTGTCTTGAAGAGTTTAAATATACTGAGACTTCTAGTTATAAATATTAATAACAGAGGACATCAAAACATTCTTTGCAAACTGCACATGCAGAAAAACTAATTAGAGGCTCCGTTGACATCTTTTGGTGAAACTACAAAATAAATGTGTCATCTGGTTTATGCGATTTGCTGGCTTTATTTTGACGTAAAGCTCGTCTACACACATTTTCCAGTATGTTTTACTATCATCTCATTTCACACAGAGTTCATGTCAACATACAACACAATAAAAATACATCTACAATTATTATTTTAGACCAGAATACTGTTCAAGAAATTGTTTCATTCATTTTGACTCATTCTAGGAATTCATCCATAACTTCTAGTGTAAACACACTAAAAGGACTCCACTAAACAAGAAAATCATGACCCATGTGTCATTTCACAACCAGAAACTGTCCTGCTTCACACGTGAGTCACATTCTTCCCTCTGCAGTGTGGGACAGTGATTCCAGGCAGGCCTACACGCAGTACCAAGCCTGAACGCATCCCGAGTAGACACAGACGCTGCTGACCAGCGGTCTGTGGATATGTGTCTACCTTCTTAAGGTACCTGCACATCTCCAGTTTTACCACAAAAAAAAAATACTCCATCTCCTGAGTCCCTGTGAGAAATCGTCTGTTTGTTGATTCATGTTCTAAAATTCAATAAAAATATCAGAATAAAAGATTCTACACTAAAATGAAAAGATATTGTGTCACCATGTGCCTCTGAGGAGTTGAGCCAGTTTAGCATCTCTCAACACAAAGCACGACATCAGAGGGAGAGTGGAGTTAGACTGTAGGAAACACTCAACACTCAACATGAATGGTGACAGTCAGTCTGGGTTGTGTGACTATTAAGATTCTTAGTTTAGATTTATCCACATGAGTCCATGTCCCCAAAACTGTCCCATCACTGAGTTATGGGTCAGTCCAGAGGACTTCATGTCTACAGCTCTTGGTTGTAATGAGTGTGAACATGAGATGGACTACAACTAAAAGGCAACAATGACCCGACCTACATGTGTGAAAGCTTCCTCATTTCCCACAATCAGCCAGCAATTACTGTTCTTACCAATTTTGAGTTTTACTCACACAGATCATTTAGAGCTACTTTACATCCCTCTGGGCAGGATATAACCCGTTACCTGTTCAAATCCCTGCTTTGACTTCCCAGTTGGACCGTGGTCAGAAGGTCGTCTAAGTGGAAACATCCCACAGCTTAACACCAGTCTGCCATCAATAAGGCTCAGGTAAGTAAATACATGAATGCATGCACTTGATGAGGCCAACTTCCTCCGTTGTGTAACGGAGATGTTCTCATGCTAACTGATGTGTGATTCCTGCTTCTAATAAGGATGTGCGTCTAAAAATAGAGCAAGAGGAAGACCAGGAAGCAGGCGTTGCTTTCATAAGAAGCTAAGTGAAAGACTGGAAACACGACAGTGTGTGAAGTACAGAAGGTAAAGACTGAAGGTAGAGAAGAGCACTCGACTGGCTCTCAAATATAAAGACTGATGGGCAGACGCTTTGAGCAGCACAGAGCTTCTTCTACCAAGGCTGCTGTTCAGGGCGAGAGGAGGATTGTGGGTGACAGAATTTCAGTTATAATTCCTGTTTTACGAGAACAAACCTTTTTTCTTAGAGCAGGTGGAGGGAAAGTCTTTATCCTCTACTTTGACAGAGGGCCTGTTGCACTTCATCCTGCAGAAAAACGAGCGTCTGGCTCCAGAACAGAGTCTAGACGGGCCGGGGGTGATGTCGGTCTTCACTGGAAGACCAGCTGCCAATACACACACATACAAATAGTTAACATAGCAGCTTTCAAAACTATCACTTCTGTGTTCTTTATTTCATATCATTGTTTTTTTTAATGTCCAGGGCAGACACTTTCAGAACATGATTGCATTATCGGCTGAAACTTGTTTCATCATTCTCAAACACAAAAATAACACGGGGAAAAATAAAACATGTTTGTGTGTAATAATAACATCCATCAGTCTCAAACTCCTGTAGCCAGATTCATTTGGTCTTTCTATTTCCACTGCCTCTGTTTAAGTCTTCAATGATTTGCATCCATCCATGCAGTCTGACAATAGTTTTTCTAATAAGACAATGTATTCCACTATTACTGGCCGTCGGCCCTCTGTAGGGGGTCAAAGAGCGGTTCTAGAGGGAGTTCTATTTAGCACCTTTGCCTTGCCATAGCTTTTTACTCTCTTTATCTATCAGACTTCCATCTCTTCTTTGTAAAGTTCCTTCTGCCAAATTACAAAATAAAAGCTCATATATCATGCTATCATTAATCTCTGGTACCACAAGCTGAATCTACACTAACAGAGGTGTCGGTGTGCTAACACTACCACTGCTGCTTTAATCACAGCACAAAAGGGAAATAAATCCTATGGACAAAACACAGAACTGCAGCAAAGGGGATTGATCATTCTAAAAGGACACCATTCAATAGACAATGCAACCATGGACAGGTTTCCTGGCGTCATGAGGCAGCCTTGGGTTTGCTGCCTGGTATCCCGAGGACACGACGGATTAAGATGAACGCTCTGATTCTACACAATAGATGGCGTGTGCTTGGACTTGCTTACTTTTAGCATCAATGAGCCTCTCTCGTGGGGCCGTATCAGAAGAGGACAGCTGCTCTTTGACCTTGGCAATGTCCTTGGGGTGAAGGTAGTCAAACAGGCTCTGACCGATCAGGTCGTTCTGTGTGAGACACAAAGAGAGAACAGAGGGACTGAAGGGAGAGGCAGGGAACAGAAAACAATAAGGACAGAACTACTAAGAACATGTCCTTCTGTAGACACCCCGACACAGGTGCTGCTCTGTAGTGAGTGCTGTCATCGGTGCTCCTTTAATTAGGTCAGGTGGTAGCTTTCATTTCAAACTGAACTGCTGACTTCAACTCTAGTAAGAAAGTAGTGATGATCTGCTGCTTGAATTAGATGATTCATGGTGATGAGATAAAAATCATTTTTATCTTCTTTTCAGGAAATACAAGGTCAAATATGAGATCCAGTGGAATTTGCAAAGTGACTGACAAAGGAGAGAGAAAGTTTCAAATATGAAACATTCTAGTCAAGTCCTTCATGGCTGAGAGGCTTTAACAAGAACTTGAGATCCTATCAACACTAGCTTTGAGAGTAAAAAGCACTAAATGGACATTAAATGGACATGAGTTCCTCAGGCTAAGTGTCATATCTGATTCAGAGTCATGCCTGGATCAGTGTCATACCTGGTTCAGTGTCATAACTGGGTCAGTGTCATACCTGGCTCAGGGTCATACCTGGATCAGTGTCATACCTGGGTCAGGGTCATACCTGGGTCAGTGTCATACCTGGCTCAGTGTCATACCTGGGTCAGAGTCATACCTGGGTCAGAGTCATACCTGGGTCAGTGTCATACCTGGCTCAGGGTCATACCTGGTTCAGTGTCATACCTGGTTCAGGGTCATACCTGGGTCAGTGTCATACCTGGCTGTAGTTGAGAATCTTGTAGACAGATTCGGAAACAAAGAGGATCTTTCCGCGGTCACACCCAACCACAAACAGGAAACCATCAGCAGCCTGCATTATCAAACACACACAACACTGGAATAAATATGGGGGAATGTCACAAATTCATTTTATTCATGAAAAAAAATGAATTCGAAAAATAGAAAAACGCCTACTTTGGTCCAATATTAGGACAGCTCTATAATATATAGCTTGATGTTCTGAGTACCATAATTGGTAGACAAGACTGGCGATCACTGATGAAAATGAGTGGTAAAAGGAGCATGTTATAGACTGCACGGTGAATCTAGTATCGTGCTACACTGTTCATCTGGATTAAGTGTTGGATGTCTAATAATTTGTACTGTACTCACCCTTAATATCAAGTGCTTCAGTTCATCATCTGAGAGGAAGGAAGGCTTGTAGTTGGCCTCTGTGTACGGGTTGGCTGCACCTGCACACAACAGTAGACACAGCGCTCACACATGACGTATTCACTCTGCAGCTGCACGGGTAACACTGCTTGGAGCCTTCTGGAGTCAAAGTTATGAGTAGCTACTTTCCATCTACTTCAAGTAAGTTATGAAGCCAGAATTCTGGTAAACAGACGTGTTTTACTGAAAAACATTTTTTGCTATTGGTCAACAGGATTGTTGATCAGTACCGAGTGAATCTGGCTTTAATAACCAAGATATCCTTTACTGAACAAGTATCTTCCTAACTGCTCAAAGATGGTCCTTCAAGTGATCACAACATGTTTTGTTCTCCAACTAAAAAGTATAGCACTTTATTAAAGCACATTCCCTCTTAACTAGTCTGTCCCGATCAATCTCTGCAACTAACGATTATTGTCAATATTGATGAATCTGATCTTTTTTTTTTTTTTTCAGTAAAATCTCATAGCATAGTGAAAAAGCTGAAGATGACATATTTAAAAAAAATATTTTTTGTCAGTTGACTAATTAATGGACTAATTGTTGCAGTTCTACCTCTGATCCAATCTCTATTGTGAAACTTTCACCTTCATTTTGCTGTTCATGAATAGACCCGGTAAGCTGTGAGAGTCAACATTGTTGCAATTCTTACTAAGAAAGTTTACCTACAAACCTGTTCTTTCTTTCTGCAGATCACATTTTCACTTCAGAGCAGGATAGAGCCGGAATTCCACATACTAGTCGCTTACAGCTCCAACCACAGCTTACCTAAACCCTCATACATTGTGCCATGTCCCAATATTCATCCTAACCTCTGAGTGTCTTCATGTGCTGGACAGCCATGCGCAGGACCGTCAGCTTGTCTAGTTTGCGGGACATGGCGTTACAGGTGGGCACCAGTGACGCCAGCTCGTCGATGAAGCTGTTCATCTTGTCCCTGCGACGCTTCTCGATCTGGCTGTGAGCCTCTCTGTGGAGGGAGAAGCATCAGACGGTTACAGACAGTCGTCGTACACTCATGATTTCGAATATTTCGGATGTTTGTCTGGATGTGTCTGTGTGTGTTTGTTTGTGATGGGGTAAGCTGTGAAGTGAATTGCCCTTCTTGGGATCAATAAAGTTGTCTGAATCTGAATCTGATTGTCCTCAGAAATCCAAAGAAAAGGAAATCATTTTGGTTGCATGTCACCTGTTGTATAAAGACTGCACACAGTAAGTTATCCTTCAATGGGCCTCACAGTCGGATCTAACAAGATGTAAATCATGGAGCTCCACACTAAGACCACGCTTCTCTCTGAAGAAGAACTGCCTCGGTGTTGTGTCTATCCTTCAGGACTGTGAGGACACATCCCAGAGTCTGTCCAACTGGTCTGTCTGTCTTCACTAGCTGCTACTAGTGGGACTGAGAGAGCTTGTCATTAGCCATTAGGTATGCTCTTACAGTCCCTTAGTTCCACATAATGCTCCAATCTACGCACTTCAATATATAAAGTTTCTTATTATCAACGTACACAGAGCTCTCTCTGTTGCCCATCACACAGAGGGACATTTAATTCATGTAGGAGAGATTAGACGGCAGGGGGAAAAGAGAGAGAACGGAGAGGAGTGGTTATACCTGGCATTCTTAATCCGGCCCTGTTGGTCACTGGAAAGACAAACACAGAAATATTAGAGTGGAGAAATTGGCAAAAAGGGGAATGTTTAAGAGAGAATAAGCTTCAAGGTATGAGGTTTCAATTTCTAGGACAGGAGGTATTTAAAGACAGGGAGCGAAAGGGAGGGAGGGGAAGAGGCCCAGTACAGCAACCTCAGCATTGAGCTCTTTCTCACACGCAGTTATGGAGTGTAACAATGAGAATTATTCACGCCCCACCCACTACACTACACCCATAAACTGGTTTATGATTAAAAGACAAATGAGGACGCTTACAGCATTGAGAATTATAGAGTTGAAACTAAAGATTTCAGTTATCCAGTTTGCCTTTTAAACAAGTTAAACTTTTTGGGTCAGTTTTCCCAAATTACAAAAAAAAAACACATATTGTCTAATTACTTTGCGTAATATCTAGTCATGCAGACAGTTTGCTGCATTTGCCAGGTTTTGCGATATCAATCTCTGAGTTTCCTGCTTCCAAACCAATACAAAGGAGGTGGACTGAATGTCACTGGGCCTCACGCAAGAACAGGTTTGCTCATGTTCCAAGTCACATTCAGCTAATCCTCTTGCATACATGTATCTAATCAATGTTAACTAGATGAAGGCCACCTGTTTGTGAGTAAGTCTGTGTTCCTGACAATTGATCACTGCTATGTAAGACTACATGGTCCAGTCTATTGGCAGGCAGCAATCATTCACAAACTAGAATTACCGGCTCGTGGTTGTCTGTCTCCGCCAACCAGTCAAGTGTCCATTTAACATCATATCTGTTCAAAATATCATCACTTCATCATTTTTATCCTGTTAGACAGTTGTGTGAAATTGTCATAATTAGCGTATGAATTCTTGAGTTATGGCCAAAAACGTGTTTTGTGAGGTCACGTTGACAAATCAGTTCATCCTTGAGTCCAAGTGGACGTTTGTGCCAATTTCCCCTGGAAATTCCCTCCAGACGTTCCTGAGATATCGTGTTCACCAGAATGGGACGGACAGACAACCTGAGAGCATGATGCCTCCAGTCACGGCTGTGCACGGCACAGAGCTTGAAGTCCTGCTGTTGGATATCAGCGGACGAATCCATGTTTAGCAGAGTCAGAAAATAAGACTACAGCTATCAACATTGGGTCAATGAGGAGCAGTATCATGACAGAAATAAAGAGGGAACAGTTTGACATGAAGGTAGATGATAAAATATGCCTTGGAGGTGACGTTACACTGTTGGGTGCAACAGAGGATGTTCACCTGGACAGCCAGAGCCATAAAGACCCTCGGGGGGGTGGGAGTGTATGATACTACCAAATGAAGTGGAATTAAATGAAGCTCCTTTTTCATTAGAATGAACAAACCAGGAGCATCTGATGCTCAATGTCCCATGCACCCAGTTGGTCTCTACAGTAACTGCATCATATGTGTGCCACAATTAAAAAGAGAATCTGAGTAGGCACCACTAAATAATAAAAGTTACTGAACAGAAAAAAAAAAACAGACAACTTGAACACATCTTGTACAACAGGCCTGGATCAGAATTTAGTTTGTTCCTAAGAGAATATCTAAATGCAGAACGTGTTAATGTGACAGGTTCTCTTAAATGACTCATATGTTCCTCACGAACAAATCTGTTGGTACGAGTAGTTCTTTCACGAGGCCCGTTTCGGTTTCATAGTCAAAGTTCACAGAGAAGAAAGTCGGTCCAATGAAAACTGTTGACAGAAAGGGATGCGGCTGTTGAGAAGTTTAAATGTCACCTTCATTGTATTGGTGTGCCATCAGAGAGACGGATCTCAGACAAATAAAGCAAAACTATCTGCTTTGATAGATGGCACTAGAGGTAAGTGAGAAAATGTGTTTCTTATGATTTGGGTGAACCAACCCTTTAAGTTGGGTTTAACTGATTTAAAACGGAAAGTGGATAACAGGGAATGGGATAAAACTACAGCAAATACAACAATAGTGAAGATTACAACACCTGCTCTATCCCCATGGTAATGAAGGCCTCTTACCTTCCCAGTTTATCTTTGTCTGGGTCCATGTCACTAAGGAGGAGAAGACAGGAGATATTAGTTCAACAAGAACTTCAGAGGGAAATGTTCAAGGCATCAGGGGTTCACTGGGTTCACTTTTCAGTCTATTCAATATTTCATGGTGCAAAATCAATTGTGGCTCATTGATATTTCAGATGTTGATGTGCTACATCTATTAACATTGAGTCATGTTTGAACTTACTCAAATGAGAAGCCATCAATTCTGCAAAGAAGCACAAATATATTCATCAGTTTCTGTCATCGAGGTACTGAGAAATGTGTAAAAAACAACTGACTGACAGCAGCGTACATACTGTTATTGTTTTATTTAGCCCACTGCTTCCCACATCTCCTACTTTCCTCCTCGCTTTCTCTCCACTCTGCCTTTTTTCCTTTATGCCATTTGTTGCCTTATATATTCTTTGTTTCACTTTCCTTTCTTTGTTGCATCCTCATTTACTTGTCATTATTTCTTTCCTTCTTTCTCTCCTTCCTGGTGTACTTACTGGTAATCGGTAGTGCTGCCCTTCCTCTTGCGGGTGTAGTCCATGCCAGGTGTGCTGATGGAGCTGGAGATGAGGTCAGTGGAGCCTGGGGACATGAAGTCAGTCATTGTAGACGAGATGTCCATCCTTTGGTCTGCCATCAGGTCATCTGCAGAGCAAAGACAAAAACCTCATTTAAGAGTGGAAATAAAAGAAATGGTTCTGTTCTGTGTGATATTGTTACTTTGGTTGAAGTTTGCAGGCTCCTACACCAACAGATAAGAGAATCTCAGCAACACAGACTGCACTACAGACTGTTGCCATGGAGAATTAAAACACATGTAAATAACCGAACCGGCAGTTCCTCTTAAATCTGGACTACATAAGTGAGCTAGGCCTGTTAGCACGCCAGTAGTTATCATGAGGGGTTGTTGATTGTAATGAGTGTGTGTCCAAATATGTAAATAAACTGCCAACTAATAACCAAGGCATGTGAAGGATGAGTCATGTTATCGTTATTGACTGCAGACCTTGCTGACAAGGTCAAGGTCAAAGCTGTCTCGGTGGCGAGTTTCAGACATGAATATTCCCTTAGGATGGGTCTGTTGGAACAGGGAGAGTCCCTCTTTAAAGACAGAACATTATCAAGTCCCACTCACCACAGATGTTCATCACAGCCTCTGTGTTAAAATCATCTCCTTCCATCCACTCTTGAGCCCTCAACTGTGAACACACAACAACATCCTGTTTACAATCAACCCAGCAGAGAGGAGGCCTTCTGAAACTGTGCAAAAACTTCACAATAACCAAAACCAAACACTGTTAGAGTTCCTGGACACTTGCAGACAACATCATGGCATCTAGGTCAAATGTGGAGGCAGAATAAACAGGAAGACACTATTGTCTCAGTAACTGCATGTACAGAAATGCTGTACTTCACAGTTATTATTTTCCAAGGAGATTTAGGTCATACCATCAGTTACATGAAATTCATAGTGATGAGTCATGTGTAGGGATGGGTCCCAAAACCCAGTATTAAACGGGCACCGCTGCTAAATTATTGATAAGCTCCGACGTTATTGTTTTTGTTTCGTTTTTTATCGATACTGGGTTTTTTTTTAAGATTATTTTTTGCCTTTGCCTTTATGTGACAGTGACAGTTATGAAAATGGGAGAGAGAGAGGGGGATGACTTGCTGCAAAGGGCCACAGGTCGGATTCGAACCCCGGGCCGCTGCGGCAAGGACTCAGCCTTTAGGACATGGGGTGCCCGCTCTACCAGGTGAGCTTTATCTGTACTTTAACATAACGTTATGAAGCAATTTATTTTCACACTGCAACATCTCCTCTGCTCTCTGTGTCACTCCTCTACACACACACACACAAACACACACAAACACACACCGACTGGAGAGAAGTCAGAGAACAGCAGAGCAGAGAGGCTGCGGTGGAGACAGTGAAGTGAACCAGAAGAGTACTCGAGTTGACGAACTGAGTTGCAACTACACTTGTTACTGTAAGTGCAATAAAACCTCTGCGAGCAAAAAGCCAACACTTTATCAATACACCTGCTCAACAAGCATAAACATGTAGAAGTGTGATATTTCAATCTGCTCTGTCCACAGTTTCTCATCCACCGCCGCTATGTTTACACAAGCACAGCGCGTTAGCTCGGCTAATAGCGAATTGTTACAAACAAGCTAAAACTAAAGCGGTATGTCTTTAGACTAACTTTTTAAACTTAGTTTGCCACGTATCTTAGTAAACTGATCAGCTGGCTGAGACAAAGCAGCCCCTCCTCCCTCTACTAGCAGTACTTGCAGGCAGTGAATCACATCAGGACAGGAGGAAGGACCGATACTTATTGATGGAGGAGGACAGAGGACAGGATGAAGGACTGATACCGACTAATTGAGGAGGACAGAGGACAGGAGGAAGGTCTGATACCGACTAATTGAGGAGGACAGAGGACAGGAGGAAGGTCTGATACCGACTAATTGAGGAGGACAGAGGACAGGAGGAAGGACTAATACTGATGGAGGAGGACAGAGGACAGGAGGAAGGACTGATACTGATGGAGGACGACAGAGGACAACCTGATTCTGAAGGCTGACCCCACGCTCTGCTGCTACACTGGAAACTGGAATTACCAGACCAAACTAAATTTTGGCGAGGAAAAACTGCCATGGCCATTTTCAAAGGGGTCCCTTGACCTCTGACCTCAAGATATGTGAATGAAAATGGGTTTTATGGGTACCCACAAGTCTCCCCTTTAAAGACATACCCACTTTATGATAATCACATGCAGTTTGGGGCAAGTCATAGTCAAGTCAGCACACTGACACACTGACAGCTGTTGACTGTTGGGCTGCAGTTTGCCAGGTTATGATTTGAGCACATTTGTTATGCTAAATGCAGTACCTGTGAGGGTTTCTGGACAATATTTGTCCTTGTTTTGTGTTGTTAATTTATTTCCAATAATAAATATATACATCTGCATAAAGCAGCATATTTGTCCACTCCCATGTTGATAAGAGTATTAAATACTTGAAAAATCTCCCTTTAAGGTACATTTTGGACAGATAAAAAAATGTGCGATTAATTTGCGATTAACCATGGTCAATTATGCGATTAATCGCGAATAAATATTATAATTGATTAATTGATAGACCGCCGTAATTACAATATAATAAGTGTCTGATTAAGTTCGTTTTTCCCAATGTTTTAAGGTTGTTCCTCCATGGCTGAGTGACAAATTACAGCTTTATATCTAAAACCTTCATGTGACGGCTGCATGTGTGTGTGATCAGCAAAAAATCGGATATATGAGACTGCTGAAAACCGTCCAGCTTCAATCGGCTGCTGACTGACGGAGCATCTCTAGCTGTTCATTTAGGAAGCGCTTGATTTATGCAGCAAAATGCGTTGTCCGCTCATTTTCTATGAGCATTTTAAACGTCAATATCGCAGTCTGCCATGGTCATTTAATTGTGGGAAGCCAAAATCATGATTGCGATTAATATTCGATTAATTGTGCAGCCCTACCAGCAGCAAGGATTAACAACATTGAATTCCATGGCTTGTCAGACTCAGATATATGGATGTTTAATGGAGATGGAAATGTACTTACAGAGTCCCTAGGAGGAATTACTTTGCAAACTGTGCAATTCCAACTAACTGCCAGCATGTTATTGCCTTCTCAATCCTCTGTGCATTGTGAGAAAAAACTGCTGTGCATTTCCACACACACACACATTGGTTTTAGTGATGGATTATTTTACTCCAGGAGGTAAATTGACACAATTACAAAAAGGCGTTTTTAAGCACCAAAAAATTGCCATAATTTAAAAACCTCTACAATGACCATCAAGCTTTTTCAGAATGGGAGTGGACAGCAGGATGAATAAGCACCAAAAATCTCTTGATTTTCTGATTATGCATTCAACTCTCTGGTTCTCACATGAGTCAGACTGATGAATAAGATCAGTAGGCAGCCTTCCTTGGTTCAAATTCACCTCTTTGAAATATGAGTGGGACCCGCCTGCAGACGAAGAACAGAGCTGCTTCAGTTACCTGGATAGGAAATTGTTACAGGCCTCCTGGACGGGCCGGGTATCGGTTGGATCAGTCTGGTCTGCTCCGTTCTGATCTGGACTCAGTATGGTTTGATTCAGCCTGACCTAGTTTCATCCGGTTTGATGTGGTCCGTGTGCCCCGATATGATATGATCCTTAAACAGCTGGTGCAACGCGTCTACCCCTGAGGAGAGACGAAGAGAAAAGTCAGTCAAGTGCAAATCCAATGTTTCACAAATCTAAAAATGTAAACAAAATGAAATACATCAGAAATCATAAACAAGACCACATGTTACGTAACATCACAAAACCTGATTAAAAGCAAAATATGGAACACAAAAAACAAAAGAAGTCCTTATGTTCACGACTGCTGACCTGAAACATGTCATAACTGAATCTGGGCTAATTGGGTCATTTCCTGATGTTCCATTAATGCACAGATGAAAGCTGAAACATTTTCTCTACTTTCTGATTTAACTTGTATGCAAACCTGAATTTGCATGGTTGCTGCTGTTCAGTGTAAGCACTTCAAAGCTTACTGACAATGTCCTAATTAGTGGTATCTCGCTACCCCTGCCATTCATGAATACTATAATGGCAAAAGAACGTTTTAAATAACCTTATAACCTAAAGTGGCTCAAGCTTACAACACTCAGCCTAAACATTTTTCCTTTCTAGTGTTTTGCCGAGAAGACGGCCCATAACGGGCTCCGACAGCCCCTCAGGTTCTGCACTGCTGACAGCTCAGCTGGTGACAACAGATACGAGCTTTCTACTCTCACACAGCACATACGCAGTTTTCAAAATTCTTCTTAGCAATTTTTGATTGTCATTTATAGCCTATAATTGTTGATTTTGTCTGCTAAAATGCCGACTGACAGATGTGATAAGTTGTAGCTAGCTAATTAAGCTAACATTGGCTCCGTGAGTTGGATAAAAACACTGTCTACGGCTAACTTTAATGTTTCCAGCAGATAGTTTCACACCCTGTAAAATGGCTCTTAATCATACACGTGATTCCTATGTGTAGATAGCATTATGCTAAGAGACTGAGGCTAAAGTCATTTCATAACCCTGTTTGGCTCCTAAGCTTAGCTATGTGTTTGTATTCTAAAACAGTGTGTTTTCACTATCAAAATTAGAAGAGAAAATTAAGGAGAACAATTAGGATGAGGACTAACTGATGTGTCTGGTAAATGTAATGCTTCCCAGGTAACGTTGGCTAGGGTTGCTCGACTGTAAACTTCCCAAATCCCATAGAGCAGAACAGAGTCGCTAACGTTAGCCTAAACTCTGACAGCATCTAGGACCAGCTTCAACGCAGTAGGGAAATACTCCACAGTGGAAGTGCTATTCGTGAACGAGGCTTTTTAAACTTAACCTGTATAAACTAATGTAGTTGTTAACTAATGATGTGCTCCTTGGCTTTGGAAGTCACATTAGGCTTCTACTGCAGGTAGTAAGCTAGTTAGCTGGATATGCTAACGTTTCCAGGTTGCATTAGAGCAGGTAATCACACTGTTTAAGCTAATCCATTCCTTAGAATTTAGTTCTTGCTCTTTGTCTTTGAAAGGCAAACAAAAAGACACTCCAAACTCTTGAATGCTGAATGTTGCAAAATGCTGAGTATCGCTCATTCAGCCCCATACACACTACTTCAACATGTTGAGAAATCCAAAGCTTGACAGCTGCTGTGCCTAGATGCAAAACTATGATTGGATAATTGCTGTTTAGGTAGGGGTTTGGCAAACAATCAATCAATTGGATGGATGGACAATTCTGTAGCGCTTACACTCCACTGATGTGTCTCTTCGGGTGTGTCTTTTGGATTTTTTTCCAGTAGGAGGCATACTTGCCTGAAGAATTTGATAATATAATGTAAAATGTGTCAGGTTGTTTATGGAGTATTATACAAATAATCCCTCTCATTCATTACTTCTGACCATCTAGAAGTGTGTGGTTGTGTCTGTATTTGTAGAGACCCTGCAGCCCTCTGCTTGGATTTTGTCTTTTCTTTTCATGTTGTTGTGTTGGGGACATTTCTGGGTATCAAGTCAACCTCTATAAAAATGTAGCGACCAGATGCCAGATCTTAAAAACGCATCAAAGAGGAACCTACAATATTGCTGACACTGCGCCGAAAAAACAAAAACATTGAGCCGGGGAGGAGGGGCCAACTTTGAATGGTGTGTTTACAAACCGCAACCGACAAATCCTACTCGTTGTGCCTTTAAGAAAAAATTATACAATAAAAGCCAGTCCGAAACTGTGACTGAATCCTATAAGGGTTCTGAAAAAGACACTTTGGTGGGCCATTAATATGTTTAATGTACATTGACGACAAATTGCAAAGCTCAAGAAGCACTGTTGAAGTAGCAGGCAGCGCAGTTCTAGGTCAGGACAAGCTTGGTGAGCCAGGCTGGGACAAAGCTCTGGGCTAGAGGGGGAAAACCACTATGTCATGATTGAACACTGAAAGGAACTGGTGCTGGAGTGGAAAGTGGGTCAGCCAGTCTCTATGGTCTCAAACCAGCCAGCCTCAATTTCCATCCACCACCTACTTCTACTTCGTCAGTGAGTCAGCAAGCCATTCAGCTTTGTTTTCCTGTTCTACACTTTACACCCACTCAGATAGCCAGGAAGCAGCCAGCAAGCCTGTTCATGAACCAAGGAAACATAGAGGCAGAAAGTCAGCCGCCCAATCTCCCAAATCACAAACACCTCCACCCTGACCAGTGATGGAAATAGTTTGGGTGAGGTGGGACAAGATTGTATTGATATCAGTGTCTAAACAGCAATACTTATCAATACTCTGATACAATTCCAAAAGGTTGGGAATAAGGGAGAGATGTTGTGAAATCAATTGACTTTTTTGTATTTTTGGCAGAAATAACAACAAACGTAGCCCCAAGTGGTGGAGAGAAAGATCCAAGCTTGTGCGACTATTTGACGTACTAGAACATTTTACAATGCAGCATCTCTGAAAATTTGGTGATAAACCCCACACTTTCATTAATCACAACCAACTAGGGCTGCCACTAACGACTAATTTTCTATCAACTAATCTTATCAATTAGTCAATTAATCTAAACGATTAATTTTCTTCCAAAAAACTCTAATTGATCATTTAATTTAACTTTAGAGGTAGCATTTTCTCAAAATCCCACGACAAAGAGCGTCTGTATCCTTTTGTTCGCGCTGATGGGCCATACACCTCATCAGTTTACATCTCTTTGGCGCATTGTGAGACTCAGGCTGTGCCGCTGTGTTTCCATAGCGCAGCAATGACATCAGTCGATACGCAGCCCCCACACACCATGCACAGCTCATCTAACAGTTAGAACCTACATAAAACTGGTATACTCTAAGCAGTGTAAAATGTGCTATTTTTCATATATCTATTTTTCAAAAAATATTTTCACGCTGCCACCTGATGCAGTAATAGTCTACGGCGAAGCAAAAGTACCAGAACAAAATGTTGGTTTTGAAAGGCTAAATGCCAACAAATATGGATTGAAGCGGAATATTTCGCTAGATATCATGTTGAGAATTTTTTAAATGGTTACATCTATCTTTTTTCAATACATTTTGACACCACCACCAGAGAAAGAGAGAGAGAGAGAGAGAGAGAGAGAGAGAGAGAGAGAGAGAGAGAGAGAGAGGGAGAGAGAGAGAGAGAGAGAGAGAGAGAGAGAGAGAGAGAAAAGGTGGACTGCATGCAATGTTTCTGTAAGTTATTAATAATAATAATTCAAATGTCAATGTGGACTGCATGCAATGTTACTGTAAGTTATTAATAATAATAATTCAAATGTCAATGTTTATGAACAAAGCACACTTTCTCCGTCTTGTCTACAGTGTTGGACACAACGAGGTTCAGGTTGTGTCAAAAGCAGTTCAACCAGGGCCAGCCTAAGTTACGTACTGCAGCTTTTATGTTGCTTCCACTGTCGGTCGTGAGACAGGAGTCTTTATCCCCTTCTAAACTCCATTCTTGCAGAGCCTCCTGCAAGGAATCGGCCAAGTTAGTGACGGTGTGGTCCTCTGGCAAAAAAGCTTGTTTGCAGGTATTTGGACACCAGGGTCCATTCCGTGTCAATAAAATGTAAAGTCAGTGACATGTAAGGTAACATTTTGGGCTGGACCACATATCTGTTGTAAGGGAGAAGTGCTCGACTGCTGAGATGGCCTGTTGCAGCTCACTCGGGACACTCGTGTAGGTGTGAGGGATGGCTGTTCTGGAAAAATATTTCGCCCTGGTACCTTGAACTGGCGGTTGAGTGTGGTCAATAGGTCTCTGAACGATTGTTTTTCAACGATGTTGAAAGAAACCATTTCTTTGCAGATTTATTTGGTCACTGCACCAGTGCATGCGTTCCACCTCACACTGTCCTTCTTATATTTAGAGCATCGCGCAAACGCAGCACCTATGGATGGCTGTGTGTCTGGCGGTCTCTCCGGTCGAGGGGAGGGCAGGGCCCATTCTGGAAGCCTCACTCTTGTGGTGCACTTGAAGGTGTGTATGTAGATTAGAGGTGTTCCCTCCATATGCTGCCACCTTTATCAGACAAAGTTTACAGATTGCCTCATTAAGATTTCCAGGTTCCCTATTAGCATTTGGTTTCCATCTTTCACGGTCTCTACTATTGTATCTGTGTAACTCAGCCGAGCCAACCAACCTGGTGACGTCATAGGCTAGAGTACTGCAACATGGCGGCGCACTTGTCACAAAAGATGAAACAAAGCTGCTTTTTTCTTTTAAATGCTGACATTTGTCATGTTTGTTATATAATTGTTCATTATGGTGGAAATCCATTTAGTAAACCAGCTTAACTTGGTTTCTTTTCCACTTTAAATCTGGTGTTAACCAGAGATGAGCTCAGAAGTTTCTTAAAAATGAGTCATTCAGCATGAAAAAAGTTTAAAGAACAACTTATCAACTGTATAAATCTTAGTCGACTAATGCCTACCATCCACTAGAAGACTTTGATAAGACTTTTAAAAGACTGAAGTCTGACACCCTCTCACATTTAAAGACAATGTGTCTTAAATCACAGAGTTTTTAGTCAGAGACGATAATATTTTGCAAAGACTAGGGATCTTGCAGGGTCACTGACTTAAGACAACTTGGACTGAGTTTTAGAACCACCTTACACTAAACGATCGAAATCACGGGAGCGCGCCAGAACTCTAGCAAAACTCTCGGGATTTTATTCAGATTTTGGAAATATGTCTGAGACAGGTGAAGCTGAAGTAGGCGAGATTGAAGCAAATATGATTAAAAAAAAAGTTATTTTTATAAAATGGACGTTATATCGTGACAGTAGTACATGAAACAGGTAACCTGAAAAAAATCCTGTGCCTCTGTGTCCTCCGGTGTCCTCTGGTGCATCTGCAAGATGTCTCAGACCGGAGGAAACAAGCAGTCAGAGCTGATCTGAGGTCTGCTGTCTATGAGAGCCGGCTGTCAATCACTCGCGAACTCCGACCAAACGGTCAAACTAGGCAGCGCTGATCAAATATGAATCAATATTCTGTTACGTTAATGCCTATTTCTCACCTCAAATGTTTTCAGAATCATCTGGTAGTGTACTGTTTAGCTGTAAAATTAGAAAGTTTGTGACGCTGCCGCCATTGTGAAATCTGGTGAAGGAACGCCAAGTTCCGGTCACATGACCGGAGCACAGCCAATAGGAATGCTCTCTCAATGAAATGACCTGTGATTGGTCAAAGTCTCCCGTCACGGGCTAGATTTTCTAAAGCCTGAAAACAGAGACATGATGAGGTGCAGAAGTCTAGTTATCTCTCAGAACACTTGAATTACAATATGCTGAAAGGTTATTAGGAATTTTTGCCCAATGATGCCAAAAATATACTGCCTACTGCCACTTTAAATCACTTGAAAAGTCGTAGTCGTAAGGTCAGCATAAGACCAAAACAACCGATTAATCGACTAATGGACTAAGGGTGAGCAGCCTTATTACACACCTCTTCGTCAACAGAGAACAGACTGATCAATTTAGAGAAACCGTATCGGAGCAACATCAGCTACAATATTTGATTATCAGGTCTGGGACAATAAACGTTTATGATACAGTACTAAGCAAAACTTGCTAACAATTTCCTCTATTCTAAGCTACAATCTGCTCTGTTTAGCTGCATGATGAAATGATACTACTAGGGGGATAGGGGATAACAGCAGCCTGTCTGTCTGGCTTTATCACCGATGTGTAAAGCCTTGAAAAGGGTAAATATAAATAAACATTTTTTTATTAAAATGTAACAGCAGAAGCCAATCATTTACTGTATTTACTCACTGTAGTGTTTTCGGTCTCACATTGTTTCACAGCTGAGAGTAAACCGTATGTTCTAAAGTGCAGAGAGTGTGAGCTTTTTAAAGACACATACACACACACACACACACACACACTCGAGGGGCGTAGGGTTACATTTTTACAACGATACGATACGTATCACTTTCCATGGTTCCGATACGATTCAAGGACGATATTTGGCTCATCTAGAGCAATACGATACGATATGATATGATTCAATGACTTGAAATCGATACAGTAACTTTTTTTTGCCAAAAATTCAAATCAGTGTGACTGTGAAATAAATAGCTGGATACTGGACAGTGTAGGTCAGGATTCCTCAACGTTTTTCTTGTAAGGATATCAGGGATAAATTAATTATGGATATAAACAAGTAAACACAACGAATAATGTCAGACACATACACCTCTTATTTGAAAATAATAAAAAGTGCAACTTCAGGACCCGCTGATTCAGTTCTCAAGATACAAGGCAGTGCAATACTTAACAAGAAATAAAATTATAAATTCAAGTTAAATGATGTTCTCATTTTCAAAGCAAAAGATAGAGCAATAATATTTAACAAAAAATACAATGCAACCAACTTCTCTTCAGGTTGAATGAACAGTGGTTTAACCTAGCCATCGTGCCCGCGCACAATGGCTAACATGGCGCACCTGTGTCGCATTTGAGCACGGGGTGGGATCAAAAGTCTACTTTTTCACCCCTTTAATCACAGGGCTATCCCCGCTATGACACACTGACAGTTTGGGAGTCGGACACTCGCTAACGTTACGCCGGGCTGACAGAGTAGTCAGGCAGACACAGATCTGACAACCTCTCAGCTAAACTAAATGATGCGGTGGAGACTTACTGGGAAAGTGGCTGCATGTGTCCACGACAATGCACGCAGCATCCTGGCTGCTAACTCTCCCAGACCAAGCCCCCAGGAAGAGCACCGGGCTGTGAAGCAAATTTTTGTAGTGGCCAAACAGCAATACTACAACTTCCGTGTCCGTCACGTGATGCCATTGGGCCCAAAAAGATTTTTCCCATAGACTTACATTGGGAAAGAGACGTCTGTAACTCAGCGGATCATTTTTTTTTTTTTAAGGTAAATCAACTTCCCAGTATGAACACTTGAATAGTCCTCATTTAAATCATGAGGTCCTAAATGTTGTAAAATGCACTAATAGCGGAGTTATTTTCCTTCCTCCGTTCATGTGAATGAGACCGTGTCCGAGGCTGGAGCGAGGGCTGGGAGGCGGAGTTAAAGGAAACGCTACCGCGCCTGCTCTATGGGCCCAATGGATGCAGAAGATCGCTGGATGATCCGGGTACTTTGTCACTCGGCAGTCGAGCCATTTTGGCTTCATGCACCACTGAGCAACTCTCGTAGGAATGAACGGAAGCCCGCCTCCAACACTGTATCCAGTCCCGGACGGGTGAACTGGGGACCCAGTTTTCTGTTGTGTTCATACACGGCAGCTGGTGACAAATGATGGATTTAACCTGTTTGTGCATCGGCTTATCGCCGCAGTTGGGCAGCTTGTTAGGCACTAAAACCACAGCACCTGTGCATGAAACGCACTAATCTTGTTAGTTAACAGTTAATGATCAGTTAACGAGGGTCGGCTATCGGTCACAAAAAAAAAGGAAAATTAGCATCCCTAGAAGAAAACAAGATGTAAAATGTCACGCACAAGCTTTGATGCTTGCAGTACTACTGTGTGAAAATGGCCAAGGCCGGGTTTAAGTGCAATCCACATGTTTACATATTACATGGTATAATAAATTAGCGTTAGCCAGAAAAGATCAAGACTAATGTTTCTTTGTTTATATTATCTCTGCAAGGCTACGTACCAACTCAAAGTAGTGGTTTTATTTATTTATAAATGACGTCTTACCTCCCAACGGGAAAAGTCATTATCGTGAATACATCCTTCCATCGCATACTGTAGTCTTTGCTGTCACTGTGGCACCTGGCTAAACGCAACTGGAGTCGGCATGTTTCTTTTTGTCAAGCTTATCCGACCTAGCAACAGTAACTAAGTGGGCCGGGACTTAGGATAGGTCAATTGAGACGCATATTCCAAATGCACTGTATACACCTGTCACAATAATTACGTTATCGGCTTATCATACAATATATGGACATGACCTTAATCATTTTTTACCTTGATATTGCTCGTTGTGTTCACGTGTTTGTTTACACCAGAATGTCACCAACATTTTAGCCGACATGATGCCAGAATAAACAGCAGGGTTTTCCCGATCCTTATAAGACTTGGCCATTGCACATTTTTGTTTACGGAGCCCGGTAGTCCATTTCATTTATTGTTTTGGTTGTGTGATTTTATTTTAATTAGGTTTAATTTTTTTAGGACTTTTTAATATTTTTTTCCACATTCAAATTTTAATGTCTGAATATATTTAAGAATTAAGTTCATTGCTCCTTTAAAAGGGTTTACTTACATTATTATGCTATTATATTATCATTTTATCAGGCATAAAATGGTCTTAAAATGACAATAACAACTAACATTAATTTTGTTAAGGAGGGGGGGGCAAGACATATCCACTTCCTCATGAGTTCATCCTAGAGCTGGGCGGTACATGCAGGGCCATGCACTTGCATTTATATAAATACATATGACTCAAGTACCTAATTTACTTGGTTTTTTCTCTGGAAATAGAAAATTATTACTGCTTGAATAAAGCTTTCATCTAAAAATGACCATGCAATTTGTATTTTAGATAATAAATCAATCATTAATCATTAACGTGGCTGACAGCCCCTCTGCATCCACAGTGGCAGTCACTGAGCTGAGCGTCAAATATCACAATATTTAGATACCTCAGTATCCATAATTTAGGAAGAGACAAGAAAACTTTGAGAAACAATCATTAGTAGTAACAGATGATAAGACAGGAAGAGACATTAATTTAATTTCACTCAGCAACAACAGTCTTATGAGTTCAGAAAATAGTTTCTTGTATCCGTAATTTATCCATTATGAGAGCAGGAAAAGACAACATTTGAGTTTCATCACATTACAATAACCAAAGTCCCCCGGCTCTAGGCTAGGCCAACTTCAGCCTTGTAGCCTGATATCACCAGAACTTTATTTTCTTATCTTTAAGATACACCACAGAAGAATACCTCCTACTACTACAACATGCTTTTCCCTCATGTTTCTCCATATATGTTTTAATCTAATTAACATTTGAAAACAAAAACTTTCATGGACACTTGTTACTTGGCAGAAATGACTATTTTGTGGTTCGGTCTTGATGATGAACAGCATGGTTAACCTGCTACATCATCACAACAAACTTATGTTCTCAAAATGCCTTCGTGGCAACACCAATCAATACTGATAAGCACTATGTAGGTTGCTACCTGTCTATGAGCAAAATAACACCTGTCAGTCCAAGTCTGAAGTTCACACCTGGTGTCTTTCCTGCCATGAAAAGGTTAATATATGAACTAACGTTACTGATAACACTACTGTTGAGGCAGACTTATGACAACGACTTTTTGCAGGAATGAGAAAACACAAGTTGCACATTTAACAATCCATAAAAGGCAATTAAAATATCTCAACATAACCGTCTCCTGGATCCCTCCTCAAGGTTGGGATCCCCTGCTGCAAATCACACAACAAATGGCACAGATTGTGCCTGGTGCCCCTGTGGAGGCTAACCAAATCACAAAGCCCAATATCACGGTCATCTTTCGGCAACCACTCACTGCGGAGCCTGCAGAGACCGAGCGGTCGCCACATTCCCACTGCCAACACTGTGTCACGATATTTCATAACCAAACATGCGCCTGCTGTTTCCAAACGGCTCAGCTCTCTATGGGGTTTAAACCAGCCCTTTAATGTGTTATTACAAGAGATACTTGGTGGAGGACGTGGATGTTACCGCAGCAGGATGGATGCTGTCGAAGAAACCGTGCGCCCGATACCCACCGAGGCCTGTTTACATAGCTAGCGTGATAGCATTGGATAGCATTGTTCACTTAGGTCACGTTTAGTTAACATTTAAGAAGCCCACGGACCGGCACCTACCTACACACGAGCCTCCTTCGAGCCCCGGTAACTGCTGACAACAGTTGAAGCCAGTCTGGCACCTTGGGGACGGTTCCCCCACCTTTTATCCATAACAGCATTCAGTCCCTTTGGTTGACTAATATTAGCATCCAGCTGCTAGCTGGGGAAAAGCTAACTGTCAAGACCTGGCCAGCGAGCTAACGTCCCTCCTCCTGCTCTAGAAAACCTCACTGACATGACCACAGCGCTGGCAAAACATCCACCATATATCCACCATGGTTAAAAACACAGCGACGTCAGCGAGATGCAATATCGATAGCTCGTAGGCTTGTTTTCATTGTATACTTACAGTAGGTCCAATGCGATTAGCCTATCCATTGAAAGCCGCTGGTAATATGTAATAGAAACCCACAGAACTGTGACATAAACGATTTTCGATCGGTGACCCAGTTTCTCTTCACCGTCATGCCTGTCGGACCACTAACCTAGTTTTTCAACCAATGGCATTTGTGCTGCCGCCGTAGGTGCCCCTCTAGCCAATCAGACAAAAGTTCAAGCTGGGAAACTATGATGGACGTGCCAGTCGACCAATGACCGCCAGTGTCGAACGGAATGCAGAGGCTGCTTGTGTGTGAGAGAGTGTGTGTGAAGACAACGAGTGGAGGCGTACAAGTGCGCTGACCCTGCAATTCATACTGCCTCATACTGTATTTTCACACTTTAAATTGGTTCATTCCTCTTTAGTACTCACAATTTAAGATATGAAATATGAGGGGGAAATGTATATATTTTTTAAAATATATATAAAATTGTGGTGTTTTGTAAGAGCACTGTTAATCAGTTTGTGGTGTTTTGTAAGAGCACTGTTAATCAGTTTAACCTTTTGAGAAAAATGCATTCATCATGTTTCTCCACTCCTTTAGTTGTGTTTTTCCTTTAGTGTGTCACCTGTCTTAATATACAAAGCAGGTGAAGGTGAACTTATTATTCTAAAATTGATTAATTGTGATTGTAGTGTTTGGTTAGAGCAACTAAGAAAACAAGTAATTCCCTCATTGTTTGGGTCAAGTTCAGTGATTGCCTGCCTGCACTGTACGCACTGATGCCTCCTGCTGGTCATATTTTTACCTCTGCTACTGTCCAAACATGAAAATAAATACACAATAAATACTTTCACCTGACAGTGTCATTTAAAAGGTCAAATGTGCACATATGTGAATATTATGTTATTATTTGTCAGTCATGTTATACCTAAGAAATAAGGTATAGGTGGAACAGAGACAAACACTATATGCAGACATTCATGGTCAAATTCACCCACTAGGGGTCCTGAGGCAAAAACTTGGCTGTGGGCCCACATTGACCCAATGTTTGTGGTAATGTGGTTTAACACACATTTGCACATGTAAAATGTGATACACAGCTCCTCTATAGACACGTAGACAAGACTGGTAATAATGCAGGACCTGCCTTGAGTTGATATTGTGCTTTAGTGGTGTACACACTACAGTGTATTTAGAAAAAAAATTGCAATAATTCAAATTATCACAAGAGTATGTACGAAAAACCAACCTATTCCATACACATCTTTTCATTTGCAAAATTAGACTTTATCGCCATTTTCTTGACTGACA